>JAYJMH010053981.1:0-13163 GCA_036873815.1 Phacellophora camtschatica | reverse complement strand
GCAAGTGTATGTGCCTGAAACTGAAAGGTTATGTATAACCCGTGTCCCCTGCTTGAAACAAGTCATCTCGAGACTTTTGCGGGCTAGGCACGTTAAATACGATAACTCACTCAAATACCCTTACGAAAACATAGTTTTTGAATACGCCTACGAAAACAGAGCGGAGCCATTTGAAAACACATCGTTTTGAAAACACAATGTTTTTAGATTGAGCACCAAAAAAGGATACTCTGACAAATGATAATGGGAATATCACAGCGTTTTCGAAATACATTTGCCTGTCAAAGCGAAGTAGCAGTTTTCAGGGCCAGTGTCAGATCATAGTCGAGATAATGACACACATCATCTCTAGACATATGACAAATATTAGTTGTACATTTCGTTATTAAAAAGTAATCTTGAAATGTGTATTTTAAGAATAGATAATATTCGTCATATACCTGGAGATGGCGTGTGTCAATGCCTCGCCTATAATCTAACACCGACCCGTTTTTAGATTCAAACACGTACCAAAATAAAAACGAGGTGGGAGCCTGGAACTAAATTGCAGCACATTTTTTATTATTTTGGGTTGTAGTTGTTCAATTTATAACTTTCTAATTTCACATCGATTCGTGTTATTTTCTCATATTCCTAAGGTCTGTATTCTCTGGTTTTTCTCTGCTTCTCGAAGTCAGATATTGCATAAGTGCATATTTTATGTTTTCCAAGCATTGCCGATGCATTATGAAAACTTTTTATATCTATCGGAGGGTATCTAGTTTATTGTGACGAAGGCAGGATTTGCCGCCCAAAAGGGGTCATTTTTCTCAGATTTCCCTACATAAACGTGTGTTTTTGACATTAATCCTCGTTTTGGCCGTTTTTTGCCTGTTTTTGGAAGAAATTGAATCACATTTTGGAAAACCTGGGTGGAAGGTTCAGTCTGCGTTGCAATAAAGAACCCCTGCGTCCCTCTATCCGTGGTTTTATTTAAATGCTAAAAACTTACCTTTGCCAAGCGTCTTTCAGATGTAAACTTTGTCTTTGCTGAAAGCTTTTTTGGTGATATAGAACGTGGAGATAATCTGTTAAAGACAGATTTTAAAGGAAACATTATTTGACATTTTTGTTTAGATGTAACCCTTTCACATCCTGATTTTAGTTTCAATTAACAGGCAAATTCAATCTAAGTTTTATTTTGAAGGGGGTTGCACATATAAGCCAACCTAATTAAAATGTTAAACTTCAGTTGGAATACCCGCATATAAGAAACGCACTTTTGAGAACCTCCAGGCTGATTTTTTAGAGAGAACAATAGATAAAACAATAGCCTATTGTTTACGAAACAATGCCCTGGAATGAAATGAAAAATCTGGTTTCTTAAATGTGGGTTTTTACTGTATATGAAATTAATATAAGGTTCTGTCCGGATTTTCTTCATAAAAATGTGAGATTTTACGTTGTATAACGGTGGGTCATATGGATTTCCCCGGACTGAAAAGCTCGTTTGCTCTTTTCCCCTGAAAACGCCATATAGCTTAATGAAAAATACTTTCAAATAGAACAATTGCTAGGGGAAAGAGCCAACGTCTAGAATATCAAGATATTCTTATCTTACATTGATTAAAATTTATATCATATTCTTTGTTTGTCTGACTCCTCCGCCGAAGCTTCAATTCAAAATTGCCTTCTACAGGAGTTTTGCTTTACTTGAAGTGAGCATGAGTTTAGTGATGATTTCGCATATTTTGTGTGACGTGCCGGGTGACCCAAAATAAAATTTCCGATGTTTGAAAAATCACCAAAATATGATTTTGTTACGAATTTCAAAAATTTGTTTTTTCCGCCAACGTGAGAAGGACCAACTTAATTTTAGAAGCTGCCGTTACTTTTGTAACTTCGACGAATGATGACGTAATTTCAACTTTGTAGTTTAAATTAAAAAAATATCTTTTAAAGCGTCTGATGCAGCAAATCATATTTTTGCATCATATTTATGACAGTTCTAACAATATGAAGTGATGGCAACTAGCATTGGCATGACTTACTTATCTCCCATACCATGCTTTTAAACCGGGCAAAATTGCATTGCTGTAAATGTGTTGGTGAAATATTTGACATTATTACAATTGATTTAGCCTTTCTTGTACATAGCAACGTAACAATGGGCTTGATTGGTATTACCTTCGATGTTCATCCTGCTACCGGGATCACCCCAGCAGCTGTTTGGTAATTCACTGTTATTGAATAATAGTTGGTTAATATTGGTATAATGGCGAATTTTTACTTTATACAAGAGCCTTCCATTAAATTGTAATTTAATTATCGAATACATTTTTTTCAGGAACCTATGCCTGGCATTGAAGTCATCATGCACGCAAGAAGACCTTCTCGTTCTTTGGAAACATGAATGCGAGAACGTGTATGGCACCGTTCTTTTGGACGTGGTGGATATGGAGAGGTGGATGCAATTGTTTTACACAGCAGCAAGAAAGCGGCTGGATAAACCTCAGGTTTGTATCTTAAGGAACACGGGCTTCAAATATTTGATTGGTTGATCACATCCATTTTCTCCTGACAAATTGAGTAACGTTAACACCTCGCGGCAACCAGAGCAGATTTTCTAATGTTCTCGCGGCATTGTTCTTGCGGAATCTAGATCGTATTTGCCCGCTTCAGTTAAATGAATTGCACGCCTTGTTTTTGAAGTTTTTATACAAACTATTTATGTAGATTAATCTTACTGCCTTCGTTCATGTTCACGGGAACTCTTTTATGTGACGCAAAACAAACAAGTTGAGGAGATTGGCTTATTTGTTTCTTGCGATGTTAAAGAGTTCCAACGAACAAATATGAACCAAGAGATCAAACTTTTAGTTTTACAAGAACTTCAAAAAGTGTGCGTGCAATTCATTTCATTTCAGCCACCTAAAACGGTCAAACGGTCTGGATTCCGCATGAACAATGCCGCGATGTGTTGATGTTACTCAATTTGCTAGGAGAAAATGGATGTGATCAACCAATCAAAGATTTGAAGCCTCTGCCATCTTTAGAGCAGATTTTGCTTAAAAAGTTTTGTGATGACGAAGAGATTCGCAGTAATTTTGAACGGGTTTTTGCCAAACGAAAAAGGCAGATACACTTTTGCCGATGGTTATATTCTAAGGTCGAATTCTTCTTAAAATGCTTCGTTTTAAAATCGGATGGATAAATCTTAGGTTAGTATATTGAGGGAAAATTCTGTCGTAAAATTGCTTTAGGTCTTCATAATGACAAGAGATTAGCAATAACCTTTCAGCGAAGTTAAAAAAAGCCGATGAATTTTTGTGCATTTGTTGACTTCAAGATGAAATTTCTTTCAAATCGCATCATTTTGTCGTTGTCTGGAATATTTGTTTTTCAGATTTGTCTTCTGTTGTTTTTTGATGAAAAAAGGTCAAGATCGAAAATATTAAAAGATTCACTAAATATTTTGCTTTGGCCAACTTCATTATATTCATAGATGGAATAGATTATTGATTTTGTGTGTGGATTTACCGTGGAATACTTAGGTTTATTATATGACATTCGAAAATACCGTTTCTCGGACCGGCATCAGAGAAATTTCATTTGTTCTTGATCGGTCCATAAAAGCCGTATTCGTCGAAGCTGTATTGAACCGGCGTTGCAAAGACACCATTGACAATGAAGGATTCTTTTTCGGCTTTGGCCGCAAAATGGGTATTATTTTCGAATATTACTCTATCCTCAATTTCGAAACTATTACTCGATCCTTGCTGGAAAATATTCGGAACTTAGCTTCGTCTGGAACTTAGCTTCTGCCGGAAGATAGCAAACTGCCGTCAAACTGCGGTCCGAACATTTTCCAGGATTTACCTCACAATTGTTTAGTAACCGCATATTGTTTTACATTTAGGGTTATGGCAATGAAATACAGCCTATAGGGTCATAAGGTCTGGTTTATAGATGATGCCTACGCAGAGACCCAACATCCTACGCATGGGATAATGAAATCTAACTCGATCCAGCTTAGATGTAAAATTTGTTTGCGAAAAGAGTTAAAATCGGCTGAGCGAAGACAGTTTAACAGCTACACATCTTATTTTGAGAAACTTTGGAAATGCTTCAGTACCAACCGCTTCTTAGTTGTTTGCAAAATTGAATCCTAAAGGTTTCTTGCCCTTTTCTAAGTTCCTTCAAAGTATCTTAAATTTCTTGAGCAACAAAATGGACTGTAATTTCTCGAGTTCCTGTCACGTTTGCTCATTATTGACCACTTTTCGTCAAAGAGTAGCAAATTTTACTTCACTTCTCATAAATAAAATAACATTTCCCTGTTACCGAACTAAAACTTTCTTAATTTCTTAGTTTCTTAATTTCTTACTTAAGTACTGAATGTTTTTCGACTTCTCAGCAACCCAAATGCTAGCTTTCTAGGGAGCTGTCATAAAATATGAAATAGAGGTGCTGAGACAGCTCCCTTAGAAACCGGTTTTTTTGAAAATATTTTGGTAAAATTTAATTTAAACCTTTCTGATTTCAGCAGAAGTAATGCTGATTCAGAAGTTGTAATGGAGTAGAACATGTCTTGGGAGTTAAAAATAAAAATTTATTATCAAAACACGAATTTACAAATGTTTTTGATTAAAGTTTTCATCAACTCAACGCCGAGTTTAATTTTAAAATCGTTTAATACACGACAGAACTTCTCAATTCAATCAAAATTTTAAATTAAGAAGCAAGCCATTGTTGGACATTGAATCAAAATTTTAACTTACTGTTTTGTTGTTTTAAAAATACTGGAAGCACTGATGTATCTTTGTCAGTCCAAATGTCAGCTTCTCTATCTGTTATCAACCTTCTTCTAACGCCTGCAGGAGCAAAGTGACTTCTTAAACAGCATTTTGTCTTATTTATATGTCACATAATAATCATCGTGTGTAGAAATCAAATCACGTATATTCATTATTAATGAATGACTGGGTAGCTTGTCGATTTATCTTAACGATTTATATTGCTGGGCAGGTGACCCAAAACGAGTTTCTATCTGGTCGTATAAAAGCAGGTTATTGACCGATTGAAGCGACTGAAACACTGTTTCAAAGCTGAAACATTAACTGAGATATTTCATATTTCTCTAGCATTTTTCCGATATTTAAAATAAGTCGAACATGTCGGTTGCACGAAAAGAGGCTATTTTAACGGTGCCTTGGGAGTAGTGAACACAATATGAATATAACCAATGGATATATAGAAGTCCCAAGTGTCAGAAAACAAGGGAAACTCTTTTTTTGGCAGCAATGAGCTGTGAAGCTAAATTTTGTTAATGCAACAAATTACAATACTCCGCTTTTGAGCATGTTCTGAATGTAGTCACCCCATCATCGTCAACCAATTGTTTTGTTGTTAATTATACATTCTGAGAATATTAAATTCTGTTTCGAGAAAATAGTTGCCCGTTTACTCTTGGAGAACGTTCCACCTGGAATGAGAGAAATCGAGGTGGGAACAAAATATAAACTTTACGTTCCTAAAGTCCGTGCCGCAACCTGCTAAAAATACCACATTATGACTAAAAATACCACATTATCAACTAACGTTAGCTTTCCATTAGGGCTTTATTATAGGTGTGGATAGGGATTACTTTGCAGATTTTGGCAAACGATCAAACTAAAAATTGAATCCTCTTGCGTTGACTTCAAGCAAAAACAAAATTATCAAAGCCAAAACTCCTTTGTAGCAGTTTTGCTAATGTTCTTTTGAGACATGTTGGGACATTCTCTTGGGCCACCTGGCAAATACATTTATTTGTGAATAACAAGAAACGTTCCCTTAGCCTAAAAATACGTCATATCATAACATCGTACACCTAAATCTTTACTACCAATGTACATACCACTAGCTGTGACCGTATTCCAGTTCTCCGAAAGTTTAGCATCATTCCAAGATTGGGTACAATTATTTACGATATGTAATGAAAGAAATTTATCCACTGGACACTTTTCCCACAAATTTCAACTTAGCTGTTCTCAATATTCGTGTCTTTATCTAATGAGGATTGATTGAAACATCCAGATTTTCGTCAATAAACAATAATATTCATTTATTCAGAAATAACTGAAAAAAATGCAGCTGCCTCAGACGCGTTTTATCCATGTTTTTTTTACCAGGAATGTAATTTTGTTTAAATAATATAAATCTGTGTCTTGCAATTTCTTTCACGGATCATCCTAGCTCTAGGATCATCTTTAAGTTAAAGGATAATTGCCTCTTTTGTTTTTAATGTTTTTACAAGGAATCTCCGAACTCTATTCTGGCTTAACCGAGTCAACATGTGTTTGTACTTGGATCATCCCAGTAACTTTGGGTTTCATAAACAGGCAGGGTTGGATTATTTTCCTCCGTGAGATTCCTACCCGGGGGCGGGGAGTGAGGTACATGTCGCACGGTCGATTAGAGAAATTGCTGTCTTCAAATCATCTTTATCTGCGGCACGTATACGTACCCAAATATTAGGCCGTACCCCCCCCCCCCCCCCGGTGGATTCCTAATTCTTGGAGGAGGGTAGGGTCGGATGATTCAAGTAACCAAAGTGTAAATATCTATATGAAATAGCAAACAATTTTCATTTGCGGTTAAAGGATAGTTTTCTGGGATAATCCTACCCGGAAAAACCTCTTTTAAACGCTCATTATTTCAATATTGGGTGTTAGGATGGATCTTGTACTAAAATGATCTCCTTCTGGCTAGGCCCTTAAGAGATAAACTTGTATATAAAGTCTTTAAAATGAATGGGTAACTATATCTGCATTAACCTCTAATAAGAATTAGTTAAAAAAGGTCCATTGTTCTTCCGTCGGAACGCGGAAAGTGAATTTCAGATTTAAGGAAAAAACAAAATAGTGTATCATGCGTACTAGACAAAATAGTGTATCATGTTCAAAGTTTCACGTTGAGTCTCATTTACTTTTTGGAAACATGACGACTTAAAAATACTGCCCATTCCTTATTGGTAAATTCCAATGCAACGAGATTTTAAATGTAAATAAAATCTGTCTACCGGAGCCTAATGTTTTTTGCCAAAAATAAAATTTAGCATAAGAAGGAGATTTAAGGAAGGAGCACAGAGTTCACGTGTTCACGTGTTTAATTATCTTGTAGCTCGAAGTCATGGCTCAGTCATCTTGTTTGGTTTCAAATTTGGTGGACATGGAAGATACCATGAAAAAAGGATCGAAAAATATTCGACTTGCTACTGACTCGGAAGAGAACGTTGTTGCTTACAGGCCAATTTACGACGAAAAAAAGGTAGTGACAACAATATTATATTTTGTAAAACGTTTTGACAAGACCCTAATAATAAAGTGGCAAGAGACGCGAACCAACGAACTACTAGCATTAAAGACCCCGCATTTAAGAAACTGATTTTTCAGACTGATGTATTCTTTCTTGTTGTTCTTCTGAGAAAATGATCCTAGAAGTTTCTTATCAACCGTTTCTTGAATACGGGCCTTATTTTATATATGAAGAGTGGGGTAAAGACAAATGACAAATTCATCACACAGAAAATATAATTACGCAAATACAAACTAGTAATCGATCAACAATACAAAGAGTTAATCTGTACATAGGGGAATTATTTGAATGATGATCTCTCTCCATAAAATAGGTAAACCAACAAGGAGAGAGCTCGCTCTCGATATCTTCAGCCCCCTTGTTTTGACATCATTATGGCAATATCAAGACGTAAACTAACGAAGAGAAAAAACCCCCTCTCGGTATCCTCAGCCCCTTGTTTTGACAGCACTATGACAACATCAAAACGTAAACTAACGAAGAGAGAGCCCTCTCTTAATACCCTCAGCCCCCTTGTTTTGACATCATTATGGCAACTTAAAAATGTCGTTGTAACTCTTTACTCCCAGGTTTTGTGCAAAATTTGTTATTTTGTTATTTACAATGTTTTTTCTTTCAGGCGAAATCAATTTTAGAGCACAACATCAACGAATATAATAAAGATAACCCAAAGGTCAAAATATACTTGTATCCGGTAAGGTCTAACATGAATCGACCTAGACTGTGGTGCAGCCCTACGCTCCTTCATAGGGCTGCACCGCAGACTAGAATCGACGAAATAGTTAACTTTTACGTTTTTCTATGATTTCTTCTTTTCTAATTCATCTATTCATCACTACTCAACCAGACAATCTGATCGTGGTGATTTTTTTAATGTAATGTTAGTGCACAACAATGAAAATCTAATTTCTTTCGTTGTTTAATAAACATCATTTAACCTTTTTTTACGATAAGGTTTTTACGATAAGGGGCTCTCTTCTCGTTAGTTTATCTACTTAGAGACCTCCTCCTTAAGAATTATACGGCATGCATTATTTATTATTCATTAGTTTGCTTCCGTTATAGTTTAATATTGTGAATGTTTATGTAAGTTAGTTGTTGTGTTGTATTGTATTGTATTGCAGTAGAGTTTAAATTATACATAAACTAAACTGAAACTTACTGCATAACTTCCCTTCATTTAGACTGGTTTTACCAATCGCTTTAGCTATTGAATCGAATTGCTGGATGCCATTAAATGACTGGTGACAAAAATTATCCAAAAATTGAGTAAATAAAACTGACCCCAATTCCATGTCAGCTAGTATTTACATTGGGCGTGTTCCTTCAGGCCTTCCAAACTTTCTAAGGGAGTGTTCTTTTAGACCCTCCAAACCCTCTAAATCCTGAAAACGGTGGGCTTCCGAGAAACCAAATCAAAACAATTAAAAGAACACGAATTCTGAAAATCCAAACTTTTGTTGTCTTGAAACGATCATTCCCAGGCCCCAAAAGTTAGGATGTCTCCTCTCCTAGCGACAGTGGCAAGTTTCCTGGCAACTTTTAGTTCTCTGACATGCTTTCAGAAGCAGAAGGTTATTGGAGAGCTTCCAAACCTAGCGTTTTCAGAAGATTGACTTGAAAGAACGCGAATTCCAAAAATATAGCGCTACCGAAGAAAGAAATGGCTTAAAGAACACGTCTCTGTTTACATTAATGCAGCTCAAGAGATAAAACTCATATCAAATAGATACGAAATTTCATAGAAATTTACCATTTAAAACGATTTATATTGTTTATAGATGTGAAACACAGTAAGGACCCGCCAATAAAAAACTGGTTTTGTAAAACCAGCCTGTCTGGCTTTTTAATATTTTGGCAATTTCAATAGAGATGTGCTGATGCATACTGCAAATAATGTGGCAGAAAAATCTTACCAATACTCCTATATTATCTGAAATTATTTCAATAATTGAAATTAACTCTTTTATTAAACTTTTAAAAATAATCTGTACATTTTTGCCAAAAACCAGCCTGTTTTTTCCTGAAAATAAGTATCTTAGTGATCGGTTATTACTGTATGCCTTCTATGCGAGTTGAAGGTATAAATATACTCATTTCTAAAAACTTTACATTTTACGCTATCTGTCAGTGAATTGGCTATATGGTTCTTATATGAGTGAAAGTTTAAAATATTTACATATATTTTTAGGGGCATATACCTGAACTATTTTAGGGGCATATATATTAATGCCAGATTATAGCAGCAAAAAGCACTCGCTATCCCCAGATATATGACAAATATTATTCGTTCTTAAAGTGAACATTTCAGAATAATTTTTTAAGAACAAAATACTTCATGACTATTTGTCATATATCTAGAGATTGTTTTTGATTTTATTACTATTATGATCTACCTTACCTACCCGGGGAGTAGCAAATTGTGTGCTTCTTCTCATGATTAGCCTTTTTTCAGAGTACCATCAAGATTATAAGTCGTCTCATTCGCATACTCCAATCACCCCACGAGTGTGGTCATTCAATGATACTTGCAAATGGTTTCCCAGGACTACCACTGCCTATTGTCAAGGTTGCTGCGTACATTTGTGGATTTACAGTGTTTCAGATACAACCATCTTCTCTTGCGTTGGGAGAAAGATACACAATTAATCATTTTAAATTGGATATCGTGAATGCTTACACTACGGCGGGTTTGAAGGTAATAGTTACTGTTAAATCTCTCTTTATTAATTCATTACACCGTACGGACGCTATATGACGCATTGGAGAAAGATTGAAGACACAGAAAGGGATAGATACGTGTCTATAAATAATGGTACGTTTTGTACCAAACGTGACCCTTTCACGCCCGGATTTATTTCCAATTAACAAGAAAATCCCATCTAGATTTCATTTTGCAGGGGGGTAACACTTACAATTGAAGAGATAAATATACGTTGAAATATCTGCAATTTATGTAAAATGTCTGTATATACCTCCTGGAAATATGAAATTTGGTGTTACTTGGCAGGCCCTTCCCGGGGTGAAATACAAATTGAGAAAGAGTTTATGCTCAAAACGTCGTGCAATCTACCGGAGGCCTCAGAAAAAGGCCACACGTTTTCAAAGCTATTGGGAAGGAGCTTTAGCATTAATATTTATGTTTCTGATTGCACTCAAGAAAAGAGATTTCAACTTAAAGTTTGATATCCTGGTTGGCAAATCAACGAAATAATCGCTGAAAGATCCCTAATAACAATCAAAATTTGGAATTTCCTCGAAACTAGAGTGTTTTGTCTTTCCATTGTATTACTGAAATTTGGTTGTTTATGGCAAAGAGGTCTTCAAATTAGCATTTGGACATTACTGATCAATGAATATCAACACACAACGAGACATTGAAATTTAATTGCTGGTTGGAGGAAATTAAACTAAAGAAATAAGGAAAACGTGAATGTATGATTTGGCGAAGGAATCGTATTAAAACTTATGAATCTAAACAAGTTACATTGAATATTTTGATGATTGATTTAATCTACTTTTCTTTATAGTGGTTGATTAAAAATATGACACACTAATGTTCACCTTATAGAAATTCTGCTAAAGTTTAACAAAACAAATTTAGAAATTCATCTGTAATTTTCACACAAGTCTGATGCTTATGGTCATTATCAAAACCTCTTGTTTTGCAGAAACACATAATTTGTACTTTTATTTACTGTAACTCAGCGATTATTGAGTCAATTTTGCCAAGCAAGCTTCAAAACTTCTATAACATACTGGTGGAAACAATATATCAAAAATTAAGCCACTCCACATCAGATATTTAAACATGTAGCCTTTTTATGGGGACACCAATGCTATTTGTATTTAATGTTATCAGTGGTTCTTTATCTTTTATTAGTTGTAAATATGCAAGCATGCAATTCTTTCTTTACATCAAGAAAAGCAGCTTTGCAATAGTTTATATTTTCCCTGCTAACTTTTAATCATCAATTTATTTATCAGGAGTTATTTAATGCTAGAGGTAACCAGTTATGTTTGGGGAGCTTATTTAGGTTAAGGAAACCTTCTTGTTTTTTGAAAATCTTTACACTATTGTTTTCAGTGAAGGGTATTTAGGTTTAGAAAACTCTGTTGTTTTTTGAAAATCTTTGCACTTTTGTTTCTTGTGAAGGGTGTCAAAATTCAATGATTCAGTTTTTTGCTGAACAAATTTATGTGTTATTTGATTAGAGTTCTGGTCAAACGATTTCCTACACTTCACCCAACATCTGATTTGATGTTTGATGATTCTCTGTGCTAGGGAGATAAAAGGATCCGATATTTCACGTAAACTTTTTTTTTAAATCTTAAATCCCTCGAAATTGCTTCATCTTTTTAAGATCTCTTGCGACATAATCATAAATAATTTACTCTTTTTTGTGCCTAGGGCGAAAAACTGTTGTTTGCACTGAACGAAACAGAGCTGTACGACGAAGACTTTCTTGTTTATATTACTGAATTTCTCGTTTCCAATTCAATTTCTCATCTATTCAATGAAGAAGAACACACTTCGATTACGAATGCTATTCGAACAGAAGTAACTCAAGCTGGTCTCAATTACACAAAGGAAACAGCCTGGAATTTCTTTCTCAAGTAATTATCTCCATATCTTTCATAATTATTTTTTACAGGTCACGAGGTTGAATTTTATGACAGCTGAGTTTGTATACATTCAATGCTCTTTTGGTAGAATTATAAATTTGCCATGTTGTCTTCGTAAGTGTTTTAATGTATTTAATCAAACCTTTTCTTGACAAGAAGGGTGGTCTAGTGTTAAATCTTGTTTATGTATAGCTGTGATTTTACCAAAGGGGGGGGGGGTGTAAAATGATCGATATCAACTCTTAAGTCTAGTTTCTAAATAGCCATAAATTCCACAAGTTTGCCTACGAGAGCTATCCGTGTTCTCGTTGTCGTAGACAGTGTTTCTCAATTGTAACGTCTTCTCCGATATCGCTTGACATGAAGTTTGAAATAAAGAACGAGTTCAACTTCCCCTGGAAATTACGGCTGTCTTCCGGACTACCGACAACCCCTTGATCTTAAGTTAACGAATCCAGGCATGTGTTTGGCCTTTTTGGTTTGTTTTGAGCCTTTTTAGCATCGTAGACATTGGTCGTTTTGAACTGGACGACAGATCCATTTTTCTTTATGCAATGGAATATCCCCGACAGTGGAATTGTACTACATATTGAAACTTTAAAATTGTGTTTATTTCTAACGAATATTAATCTTGCATTAAATTTATTATTTATTTTTACAGAACTGTCAGGGAAAATCTTCGCTTTGTTTTCATCGTATCATCAATGGAAGAAAAATTTCAAAACCGATGTCGTCAATTTCCTAGCATGATAAACGCAATGCAAATGCTGTCTCTTCCTCATTGGACAAATGAAGAGCTAGTGGCATGTGCTTTACACCATCTGAAAGGTATGTATTTGTAACGAACCCAGAACGAACAGAATATCAATAAGTAAACACAATATATTTATTTTCTTTTTTCCTCACAAGGCTTCATCTGCCACAACAATACAACTTAGCATACAACTTGACAAACAGAATTTAGTAAAACAAACAATTATGGTTTCAAACACAACAATGCGATTTGTGATTTGAAAGAATAGATTTCACGCCCTGAGTGCACTGAAACAGATCGAAATAGACAAAGACAGCAAAACTTTATGATTTCGTGTATTATGATTTGCTTGGCTGCGTTAAAGGCAAATTGATGGCAAACGCTTTCATGAGTCGCTTAGAAGAACATCTAAATAATTTTGAAGAAATGCCTTCGCTGTACAAAA
>JAYJMH010053980.1:18723-36302 GCA_036873815.1 Phacellophora camtschatica | reverse complement strand
GCAGCTCTCCTCACACTTTCGCAGCAAGTATGACCTTGGTGGGATTCGAACCCACGACCTTGCGGTTATGAGTCCAGTGCCTTAACCACTAGGCCATGTTAGGTGCTACCCATGGCGGGTGGGCTGGGGAGGACGCCACTCCTTTCCCTGGTTTGATGACATCTTACCCCTAGCTGAGCTGGTACTCGTTTACCGACCTCAATAGACAGCTGAGTTGGCTGTAGGTTTTGTAGTTATAAGTTCCAACAGCTGGTCCCGAACCCACGCTCTCACTTTCAAAACAAGCACCTTAACTACTTGGACACTTGACCCGTCAAAATTATTAATCTGATATTATATGAAGGATGGAAATTGTTATTATAAGCATTGTTGGATGTGTATTAATACTTTTTATGTTTAGGATATTAATTATGCTTCACAATGTTGATAAAATAATGACCATATCTTTATAGACCGTCTGCCTTCAAACCAAATGAATGGAATATACTTTTGAAACATTTTCAGCAGCTTAGAAACGAAGTTTTTGAATGCATTGAAATTGCAGAATTGTATCAGGTATCATCATCATCATCATCATCATTTATTATTTATTATTGTTTACTTGCAATTAAATATCCCTTGTTAAATTTTTTATCAACAATTATTTAAAATCTAAGCGTCATTATTATTGTAATTACTATTATCTTTTTTATTATTGTTAATTGATTTAATGTTGGTATAATCTAATAGCGTTTTGTTACATTATTTAATTAATACCAACCAATATATGATAATAACAAATTTCAAAATACAATTACAAATAAATGATACAGTTGGCGATGAAATTTAGAACTTAATAAAAGTTCAATAAGTAATAAAAGACGATAATATTTACATGCTAAAAGAACTTTAAAAAGAGAATTCAAATAAATCCCAGGTTTGGTATAAATGCTTTACATAGTCTGCAAGCACAATTTTTATCGGACCAAATTTTTTATCATTGATTTATATTGCTATAGCGATTACACATGTACATTATTGCTCTTATTTGAAAGCTACCCTATTTCCAATATGAATAATTTTCTAGAGTAATTTTCTCACATAATCATCCCAAAAGATAATTCCATTTTATAAATAAAATTGAAATAAAAACAGTCCGTGTTGGGAAATATTAATCACAATTTTTTTGTCCTTTGCCAAGTCCATTCCTTTTGCGATGCGATGTTTGTAAATTTTTAATCCTGTTGGTATCATTATATTTCGAAGATCAAAAACCTTTTAGCAAAATAATTAACTAAAACTAAAAATTTAATTGTAGATGATTGCAAAAATTCTCCTTGGCTCTGCAAGCGAGCAGAATTTGTTTCTTGCTAAAGAACTTTTGACGTGCACATCAAAACGAAAAGTAAAAGAAGACATATTGGGAAGTTCCGAGAAAAGAACAAGAAAACCTGTGAAGATGTTATCCAATGCTTTGTATACAATTCCGTATGATGAGTCAACTAGTCTTGTTTTGTATGCTGCTAAGGAATATTTCAATGCAGGGGCAAATTTAATCGATGTATCAATGGATCTTGCAAGGTAAGGGTCTTCAACTGATTTTTATAAAGTATCAATAAAAATTAGTTAAAAGTAAAATAGTACCAAGAAGAGTAAAAAGTAGCAACTCGGACGCGAATTGAAATCAGAAAAAATTGTAATAAATTGTAATAAATTGTAATAAATTGTAACAAGTAACGGAGATGGTAGAGAAATGTTTGTATTTGGTAGAAAAAAATGTGAGTACAAGTTAATAGAAACACAAGTTATTACTACAACTATGAGTGGTGATAGTAGGTTTTATGCGAAATAAATAAGGACCGAGAGGAAGATGTAGGGAGGGTCCTTTTTCCAAGACCTTAGCTGTCGTGACATGGCAACCCTACTCGAGCGAGTTGAGTCGAGAAGACGGGTGAAGTAGTACTTGTGACATCTTGTCATCCTGATACGTGAAGAATGGCTAACGTACATAGCATCGTGCATAGCAAGCGAATTGAATTGTCATAAAAAGCTTTTTTTATATTGTTAAAAAGTGTCATAAATGTTACTAATACTATATTAATAGTATTACTTATGTACTATTTTACAGTTAGTATATTTTGTTAAGTCATAGCATGTACTTTGGATGCATTCTGCATATAACCATATGTTTACTTGTTTTTATTGTTACTATTGATTGAAAACATTTTAAATCAAAACAAAATGAAAAATATTGCTCAAAATGATAAAGTTAGAATATGCATTGTAGTTTTGGGTATTTTTCTGTTTAGATAATCCCAAATTTTAGCTATATTTTGTTCATCTATCTTGATACTTAAGCATAGAGTTAACTGATACTTTTCAAACATATTTTAATCCCAGTTTGCAGTTTGATTATTTATGGAATGTTGGTTTGAACAAGTTGAACATATGAATTCAAAATAATGATGGTCTTTCAAAGTTTAAAACTTCAGTATACATTAGTCTTACGTTGTCTTGTCATTTATGTGATTTTCAGAAAATCTCTGAACATTATTGAAGATACACCTCCACTTTTGCAACACGAATACGATTTAATTGCTGCACTTGCGATACTTGATGATTTTGGTGTTTTGGAAATTTTACCAGTTCAAGGTAAACCTTTTTTCTTCTTCAATTCTTTTGGATTTTAGGGTCTTCTTATATGAGGTTGGCCAGCTCACCTGATGAAGCTAGCTCCAGCTCATTTGAGTGAGGACTCACTGACATTGTGATTTATATAGGAATATAAAATGGTGTTTATATGAGAAGTGGGCCAGCTTGGTTGATTGCTGAGTTTTTCTTTTTTTGAATAGAATAATAAGATAATAAAAATCATTAATGACGTAAAATGATAATAAAATCTAATTTGAATTATTCATTTTTTAGTTAGATTATATGAAGACAAACTTGACCTTATACGAAAGGTTATTTCATCAACTGGAGATGGATACAAAAAAACCGCAAAAGTATTATATTTATTTTATTCCTTTCTTTAACTGATTATTTTTATTTAAATCTCACAACGACGTCTATGCTGTTTTTGGGTCACAAAATTTAATTAAATATAAGCATTTTATCATACTGTTATCTTTATAGAATTCTGTTTATAGATTTATCGCCTTGCAAAACTTCTCCAAGTGTCTGGTTCAGATGAGAAAGAACGAATTGGAAAAGTAGCCACATTGTTAGCTGACACTGCGATACAAAAGGAAGACTTTTCCTTTGCGAAGGAGCTTTGCTTCAGTTTAATTGATTCAAATTATGCTCCTGCATGGTCTGTTTGCAGGTATGTAATTGCTGTATGGTAACTGCTAATCCATGAAATGCAACATTGAAGTACATTTGTGTAATTAGCTATACATAGGTTTTTGTGAAATACGACATTGGTCACTTGTTTAACATAAGACATTTAAATTGATTTTTTATTATTTTTTGGACAGCTGATTTATAATGGAAGAAATTTGCAGAATAATACATTGAAGTTTTTTCAGAATTCTACATTTATGTTTGAGAAACATGTACTCCGTGTACTACGCCGATTACGATGATTAAAGTTGATATCTACGTCAGAGGGACTAAACAAGTTAACAAGAGGGATTCCCGCGCCCGATATACGTTCATTTATTTTACTGTTTTAAAATTAAATGTTGCCATACATTTTCGTTGTTGTATGTAGCTTTTCGTGGCTGGCTTCATGTTGCATCTTATTTTATGTTGTATTTCGTTGATGTCATGTGTGGTATTTCATGATCTTTTGTGTTTTGTTGACTTTAATGAGTGATCGTTCATTTCAGATCATTAAGTGAAATGGAAAATTTTTCAGATTTAAATGCAAAGTGAGTTGATTTTTTCACAAATTCTTTTCACAATGACACTAATGACCTCCTTATATCAATGCCGTCAAAAATCTTGTTTCTTGTTTTTCCACCGTTTTGTAAATTTTGTTTAAACATTTAAGAGCATAATGTTTACTTCCACTTTGTAGCGAAGCCAAAAACATTTGTTGTTCAATGTTGTTTCTCAAATTGTCTAGATAAAAAGGGATAAAATGGCAACTTTCTTACTTCATTTTTTGCTAACTTTTCCTTATGCTCGTGATGCAATTGGCCTATTCGGGAGCTGCGACGGATGGAAAACCTAAATTTAAAGCTCTTCATTCACATTTAGAACAAGCAAATAGAATTCTTAATAATATATATGTTTTATTTAATCTGAATGTTATAAAAATGCAACTTACTTAATTGTTGAAGTTGCCTGTTCTATTGTGTTGGATTTTTTAAATTTACTATTTTAGAAAAAAATTGCTCGCTTTTGCTGTCACATTCTGTCGTCCAGATGAGATAGAGGCTATTTTGATGTCACGAAATTTGATTGAAACCGAGGTTAGTACTTGATTGAAGAAAACTGCAATAAGCATGGGAGAATTTAATATTTGATCGAGCTGTAATATTATTTATATTCTGAGCTGATCCAATCATTTCATAGAATTTTCATCACATGATGTAAGTTCTGCAAATTCCTTTGCTATTTTAAAATGTAAACAACTATACTTGTAAGAGAGAAATACAAAATTATCGAATACTATGTCAGTTCATATATTGTTAAGCCCTTGCCAAACGATGCAACTTTTCTTGCAACATTTTTTACATGCCTGATGCTGCATCGTGCAAGATTTTTCGTATGATGCTTTATCGATTTTAAAAATGATCAAAATTGTTGCATCGGCTGGCCAGGTTTCAAAGCTGTGAAAATATTTATTTCTTTGATTAAACATTGTAAAACTTAAATAATGGCAAAATAATACTTATTTGCTTACTTATGAAGCATTTTCTTCATCCACGCATGAAATACACTGTGTCCAAAATTCAGCAACTTTATCTCAGTTCCTTTTCAAAAACGAAGACCAATGTTGCATGAAATGTTGCATCGTTAGGCCAAAGCTTTAGATCTAATGAAATTCAATTTATTACTTTGGATGGTAAATAACTGATATTCTTGTAGATAATCTACTTGGATCTTAGCAAGCTAACCGATGTTGAAGAGGGTGAAAATGAACACGTTTTGTCTTCTGCAGATGAGCAATCTGTAGATTCAACAGACGGGGTTTGTATTTCTCATTTATTTTTTTAAACACATTAACTTTATAATTTTATACTTTCATTATCATTATCATTTAAATTTAAACTTATAAATAACTGCTTAAAATAAAATGCTTATGAAGGGATTAAGGTACTGTCACCTGAAGACACCATAAGGCACAACCAGGAGGAGGGGCACAACAGAAAATGGTGTAGATTGAACAAATAACGAGGGGGGGGTCAATATTCAAGCATTCAGAAAAAAGATTCCAAACATCAAACATCAAAAAGAAGAAAACCTTATCTCAGGCTAAAACACGGTATTGAAATAGTTTTTATTTCACTTTAGCAAGGGCCTTCGTCAATACTTGGCCGAACTCAACAGCAAGTGACATCTAAAACTAAATCGATAATTTCACATGTCAGTGACAAAAAATGGTGGAAATCACAAGTTGAATGGATGGGTGAATTTAATTTATCGAAATCATCAAGAAGAACAAAAGAGAAACAAAGCAGAGGCAAATCTAGAATTTGTTTTCATCCTTTTTATGCAACTGGGAAAGAAAAACATTGTGCAAACACATATCAGGTACATTATGTCGTATCTTCTTTCATCAAATTGTGATACATAAATTTATGTTTGTGTTTCATGGAAGTAAAATTATGTTGCAACTATTTGAGGGCATTAAGTAAGAGCAAACCTTAATTTTTTTTACAGGAATGCTTTTTTATTTGAATTTGTGTTTTTGCTTTTTGTGAATGAGTGAGTGCGTGAGTGATCGTATTTGCGTGAGTGAATGGATGAATGAATGAGTGATCGTTCGTGCATAGCCTGCAATTGTCTTCAGATGACTTGATGACACCGATTATTCATAACACCGATTATTTATAATCATCACACCCCAGAAAGATGACACCGGTTATTCATGATCATTTGCAAATCCCAACAGGCTGGTACTCATTTTACCGTCCTTGGAAGGATTTCTGCAGGCACTATCCAGAGATACACGTGCATTTTGTGCAGATTTATCACATAATTAATCAGTTCTGAGTAGAGGCACATCAACAATCAGCCATTTGAGTGAAAATTCGGGAAGAAATTGTGGTAAAAAAACAAGCATATATTATTATAGATTTTCGCTTTAGTGTATTGGAGAATACTATTTGTAAATAAATGAAAATAGAAATACAAAACATCTATAAAAGCATTTTGCTGAAAATTCAGAAACTTATTCGAAAAACATTTTCGTGACAGCCTTGTTCTAAGTTGCATTCAAAAGCTTATTCATACGATAAATATAAAAAATTAAAATTAGATTCACAGTTATCTGAATTATTATAAATTTTTATGAATGACAATGAATGTAAATATTTTCAGGATTTCTATGAATTATTTGACATTGTGGAAGATAATTCTGAATTACTAGTCAATACTTTGTTACTTCGAAGTCAAAAGCTTTCTGAATCTAGAGCGGGAGGAGCTATTTGTGAACCTAGCAATGAAGGTACTTTATGTCTTACAATTTTTCGGTAATAATTGTAGCATTTACGTAGAACAAAACATATAAATTAGTTTGTTTGTTATTATCAACAGTCCAGCTTCATTTTCTTCGTCACATTCCATCAGTCGTTTCATTCCATTCTTATGATCTTTTGTTCTCTTCCTCTTAACTGCCATATTCATTATATCTCCTTTACTACTGATCAAAGGTTACCCACCATACGGTTAGTCTTTCATTATCCAAGCTAATATTGTATATCTATGAATAAATGTATACAGCTTTATTGGCTTTATAAAATTTGCTGTTATCATTCTTGCAACAGAACTTATGAAGATAAAATTTACGAGCAAAATGCGAGAGGTAGTTTTACACTGACTTTGTTACTAGCTAGGTATTTGACGTAAATTCTTTAATTTAAGATTTAAGTCATTCACGTTTAGGATATTGCATGTTTTTAAATGCTCGTTTTATGATCAATAGTGCTTATCTTTTTTATTTTTTGTTCACAGTTTTGCTGCATTTGGCTGAAGAAGAACTATATCACGAAACGATTATGTCATTATCCTATATTTTATCAATTGCAAAGGTTCGTTTTTTAATCAAAGGTTTGGTTAATTTTCAGAAAAAAGTCATTTTGATGTTACTGAAATTACCAAATTCTATCTTGGTATTAAGATAATGCATTTTGCTTCTTGCGAAAGGCAGTTTGAAAATCTTTATTTTTTATTTTTGAATATTTTTGAATCGACAAGAACACTTCTATTTTCTGCATTTTAATTTAACGTTTATTTATTTTCTTCGTATTTTCATATTTTTATTGATGCATAAAGGAGGAATTAAAAACATATCAACAAACATTTTCGAAAATAATTAATTAATTTTGTTTTATTGTTGATGTAGATGGAAGATATAGATGAACTTTTCAAAAAGTATCATGCAGATCCATTTGTTTTGCAATTTGCTGCTTACGCTATTGCCCTTCAGCTTGAAAACAAACGCAATAAAAATGAATGTAACCAAATATCTCAGTTATATGCGGAAAAACCTTTGAATTTGATTAAACGCGTTCTGAAAACTGTTGACAGTAACACTGATGAAGGCAATGCCGCCATAACTAAAAACAAAAACCAGAATTCTTGCGATGAAACTTTGGTGAAATTACTGCGGAAATATTTACTTGTTCTGGGTGATTTCATGCAAGCGAAAACATTAGAAGATTTAGGGAAAGGTTTGTGGAATTATTTTCTATCAAGCTTTATTTATATTTGAATGAACAGTTTTAATTCTTTGAGCTCTTTCTCACGACGTATTTTATTTTTATATTTAAAATCATGTTTTTTTTTCAAATAGAATTTTATTTATGAATTTTTGTATGGCACCCTAAATTTTTGTGAGTTTGAGGACTCTTGTATTATTTCATTTTCAAAATTTTGTTTTCTTCTTTCCTATTTATTCTTCTGATTTAAATTAATATATTTTGTAACAATAAGCAATATTTCAGGTATATATACTTAAATTCTTCAATCATTCTAATTTTTCTTTCGTTTTAAAGAATTCAACTACCTTGCAACTTTACCCACAACACAAAAGCTAATGTGACTAGCTATTTATGTTGAATCTAACATTTCCAAATTCATCCACAAGTTAACATGCATGAATTTATGCCAAAGTTAAGTTATTCAAAGTTATGCTGATGCTAACATGATCTAATCAATGCAAAATTTACCGTGACGTAATTAATAACAAAGTTAAGTTATTCAAATTTATAAAATTGCTAACAGACCTTAATTTATTTTAAGGTGTCGACGTCAAAAGGTTTATGGAAGATAGTGAATACAAAAGAGAAACTATTCTCGGCCTTGCCATGAATCTCGAAGCTGAATCACTTAATACAGCATTGAACTTAGCTGAAAAATATGACATACCAATTTGGGAAGTGAACTGTGCTCATGTTGAATTTTTGTTGACTGATAGTGGGTTAGTATACGATATATGATATGTGATATTACGGTATACGACATGTAATATATGATATGACAGTATACGACATACAATATGTTGCATTACAGCATAGGAAAAAGGACATGTAATATACGATATGTTACATCACAGCATAGGATATACGACATGTGATATATGATATGACAGTATATGATTTGAATGTATGACAGTATATTATTTAGGATCTTTTAAGAAATTACATCTAATTTATAGAAGGTATTTGGTTTCTTTGCCTTAGCCTAATTTTGCTTCATCTTTTGCGTTTGAAGGAAGGGGGCAAAATTTGTATTATTTCACAAAAGACTATGCTACCTGTAGATTAAAAAAAACAGGAGAAGTACTTCATAAATTTAAAAAAATTTCGAATTTTTGGAGAAGATTATTTTATTATTATATTTATCCTTTGTTTTGTAGACTAAAAGTGAAAGAAATCCAGGATCAACTTACTAAACTCGATGCAATATCATCTTTGAGGGAAAATTCAGAAGAATTTCTCAAAAAGATGTTGTTATTTGTGTATCCATACATCAGCGGAAAAGATCATGCACTTCTTCTTGTTTTGTTTAATTTTATTCAACAATGTTGTGGAGATGAGGTTGTGTTGGAGGTAAGTATAAAAATAATGTTTTGACAATTTTTATTTGACTCAGTCAATTTTTATTAAGAGTTCTGTTTATCAAAATATATACTTTTTCAATTTTAATTGTAAGAGGTCTGCAACTGGATTTTGATTGATTCTACTACAATTGAGTTGAAAGTCATTGAATACAAAAAAGACAGATAAAAATTATTTCTGAGCAAAACAACAAATTAGTCAATTTTTATTATCTTTTTGATTAATTAAATCATTAAAAACAATCTTTTATAAAAAACAATCTTTTTTGACAGGGAACAATGGACGTTGCTTCTCATATTCGCACACTGAAAAAAATTAAAGCTGCAGCATCAGGTTATTTTTTCTCCTTTATTTATTTTGTTTTTTTTTTTTTCATTTAATGAATCATTCATGGAACATTTTTTGTTCGACTTAGAATGTGCACCCATTTCAAGAAAAGGTATATTTTAATCAAATGGAGAACTCTTCAAAATACCAAACAAGAACACATATTCATTTTAGAAGAAAGGGTGTTACTGAAATGGATATTTCTTTCATATTCCAACTTGCATTGTACACCCATGTAATAGAAAAAGGTTTTTTAACCACCTAAACCACTTTTCCCAATGCCAATCTGTACTTTTCCCAATGCCAATCTGTACTTTTCCCAATGCCAATCTGTACTTTTCCCAATGCCAATCTGTACTTCAGAACACGTCTGCCTTCAAGGGATAATGTTAATAAAATTTCTTTGAGATCTGAATTAAAAAAGATATTTTTAAAATGTTTTTTACATACTGTATGCTTTTGAGAAATTGTTTGCTTTTCCTCTAAATATTTAGTTTTGATAAATAAACATAAATGATATATAAATACACGATTAAATATCCTCAGGAATGGACTACAAAGAACTGATTCATGGAGATCATCCATTAGAAACTGTGCAGTCAATTCTTTTGGAATCCAATGTTCATCTGTTGGCAAAACTTGTTCCAAAAATCACTTCTGTTGATAACGAAAACAAAGTTACAGCAAGTCAGATATTTTCTGCATATTTACGAAGATCATTTTGGCTGTCAAATAAAAGAGAAGAGGCTAGTCAGGTACATAAATACAATACATTTACATAATTCATAGCTGTAGTGCACTGGAAGCATTTTTTGCAGATTTGTTTTTTCAAACACCTAAGCGTTTAGAATTCGCTGTCAGATTACATAAGTTTTAATTTCATTTAATGCATCAAACTAGAATTTAATTATGATTTCTTCTGTTAACGTTGAGCGCTAGAAATTTTAGTTGATCCCGTGTGTCTTTTGTAGGACAAATTATATTTTGGAAATATTTTTCAACTAATTTAAATTAAAAAAAGAAATATTATCACTTGATTTAAACACACATAGAGACTTTGTAGTAAATGTATTGTACCTCAAAAGTTTTGCTGCCATTCTGTAGACTCTTAAATGAGATAAGCCTCTGAATTATTTACTGAATTTTATCAAATGTCAAGGAAGAATGCATTGCTTGATATTTTCAACGTTTTTTTTGTTTTACTTTGAAGTTAAAAGAATATAATTTAGTCGTTCTCATCGAAGAGAGAAATTCATTGATATAGATATAGATATTGATATAGATATTAATTGATATAGAACCAGATCCATAACTTTCACAGTGGCAAGAATTATTCACAATTTTTCATAAATACATATATTTATTTTATTTATTCTCAGTATCTACACCGATTTGAATCGTGTCAGAAATTCTTCAACAAGATCACTGCTGAGGACATTATAACTTTCAGTGATGACGTCACTTTTAGTGAGCGTGCTATTGAAGCATTGTCACGTGATCTACGATTAAATATCTTGAACAGAACCTTGAAATATGTACGACAACAAAAGGCACAAAATGAAAAGAAAGTCAAATTGGATGAAGAAAGGTCAGTGTTTCTATTTTATTTTTATTTTAGTTAATTTTACTTATTATTTACGTTGGATAATTAGGGTAAAAAATTTTTACGACATAGAGTGGAGTTTATGCGGAATTTGAAGAAAATCTTTCACGGAATGCGGAATCCTAGCAATTTCTTGATGAAACGATGGAATTTGCAATCCCTGCCGAAGCTAAAAATGACTGAAACGGAGGATTTCCACTACGAATTATGCGAAACGGCGGATTTATCCCCCCCCCTCAATGGCCCCCAATATAGGTAAAGTAAGATTGATCACATAAATAAATAGATATAAATAAGTAGCATTGATTAGGATACAAATAGAATATATTTTGGTATCAAATATTTTCAAGCTCACTAAGCTTAAATGGAAAATAAGCTTGAATGTAAGACGTGGTTTTATTTAATTTGAAACTGCAACCGTAGATGCATACATTATGTTTTTGCTGGCATTTACATTTACTTTGCTATAATATGTAATAAATGAAACTCTTTTGACATCAATGTTATAATTTACAGTGAATCAAATGAGTATACATACAGCCAAGCAGAGTCTCACTTGGAGCAGTCTCGTTTTCATGTTAAAAGTTTAGAAAATGAATTATTCATAAAATGGCTCCATTCCGATGACGTAATATATTCATTCTTTTTGTTTACACTCGTAGTTAATGTGTTTTATTGCTTTTGAAGTTTTAATTAAAAGATGTTAAACTTTGATTAAAAATTACACAAGTCTTTTCTTTATATGCAACTTAGGATTTTGGGTAGCACTAAAGTTGCTTAATTTTCAGCTAAAATTTGTAATTCAAGTTGCTTAAGTGGTTGTTTACATATTTAAATACAAAACTTAAATATTAATTGAAAAGTTTACTGGTTGAAAATAGTACTGGGCTTAACCAATCCTTTTCGTTGCCACAGTTTTCCACTACGAACATACGAGAGCTTGCTCCAATTGAAATTTATTAGAATTTGCTTTTTTGCTCATCCAACTACGAAACTAATTAGGAAGGAAAAAATAATTTCGACGGGCGGTCGCACAGTCTTGAACTGTCTTGTGCTGTCTTGAACCAAATGAAATATCCCTTTGATGTATCACAGAATGAAATATCTTTTGATAATAAAGTGTTAAAATGATATATAGTAATATGAACGAATAAATGAAATTAGGAAAGGAGAGAAATTAAGAATCAACGAAATTAAGAAAGGAGAAAAAGAGACGAAGAAAGCAAAATATTCCTTTTGATTCCCTCTTGTACAATCAATTTTGAAAATACACTTTATTAGGTCCAAAGCAATGTACAATTTGTTATAAAAACATAACACGTTGTTTTCAAGGAGAATGAGCGTCAATACGCAAAACGATACGATTTATCTCGGTCAGATCCTATGGAAGTAAAAAAGCAAGGAACAGACATGTTTATTGATTTACGAAAACCAGAAGAAATAGAAAATTTATTCAAACTTGCTGATGAACAAGGAAAGCACAGATTACATGTGGCGGATTCATTTAGAGATGCTCTTACTGTTGTACTTGAAAAAATTAAATCTAAAGAGTAAGTTAACTATGAATTTACAATCAAGTATTTCACTTGTGAAAGAGCTTCTGTTTGGTCCAAGCATGAGCGTATTTTACACTGAGAAAACAGTGACTGCGTTGAAGGTATGAAATCTATTTTTTAAATCAGTAACAAATCGCATTGTCATGTTTGAAACGTAAAACATCAATATTTTGTTTTACAAATTCCCCTCTGGTCATTGAGAATGAATTTTAGTATCCCTACTACTCTTGGGAATATTTTCACTTTGGCTTATCGTATCAATTATTTTATGGATTTTTGCTACCTATTTACAAAATATTTGTTGAGTTATGTTTAATTTCCTGTTAAGTAATTTAGTTAGTTTACCTTTATAGATTAGATTATTCTTTCTGTATTTTTCTCATTTTCTGCCATCCATTTTACCATTTTACCGTTGTTATTTATTTTTCTTTCCAGGAATTTCGATAAAATGAATCTTTTGAAAGAAATGATTGAAATTGTTAATCAACATATGGAAAATGGTGGAAGTTTGATATTCCAGGAAGATGTTTTGGAAGTTGTTAGGCCATTATGTATTGATTTAAAAGTGGAAACTGAATTGAAAATGGACGTACTTCAACTTTTAGAAAAATCGTTTGAATTAAGTGAAGAAGATGTGTTTTTGCTAATTTATTTACAAACGGAGGCAATTGTTTCTGAAGCATGGCAAAAGAAGGTTAGAGCTTACTATATACTATTATTCCTATTTCTATAATGTTCTTTTCCAGCTGAACCCCTGCAACTCGAATGGGTATTATGGTATGGGTTAACTCAAATTTCAGGTTCTGTTTACTCGAACTATTTTGTATACCCCTTGAGAGCTTTCACTGTTGATTTATCTTTGGTTATCTCCAAAATGCAAACAAATTTTCATTCTCCCTGAGAGCTAGAGATAGTGGGGTTCAACCAGGGGCGGAGCCGATTGGGGGCAGGGGCTCAACCATAGCTGCAGTTTACATTCAAGTAGACGTCGAATAAACATAAATTTGCTCTATTTGAGATGCCAATAACAACTAAAAATGATGCAGTGTCGCTAGAATATTTTCGTTCTCGAAATTCTTTTATTTATTGTTTTACAAAATTATCGAAAATTAGAAGAATACAATTGGGCAATTTTCTCTTAATTATTAGTCCGACAATATTATGTCCGAAATTGTAACTTCCAAAATTTTTGGAAGTTAATGTAGTTTGAAGGGAAATTGTTATGATTTTGACGGTAAAAACAATCATTAGATTGTACTTGGTATAAAATTGATACATCCCAATTGATATTTAATTAAATAAAGTTATGTCTTAACTGATGTCTTTGTTTCTTGCAGATCACTCAAGAAAATGTTGATAATGATGATAATCGATGTGAATTATTCTACAATCTTTTAGAGCAAAGTAACAACATAAATCAGCTCAGATCAATTGGAAAATTGTTAATTATTTGGCCAGTTTTAAAAGCGGTTCAATTAAAGTAAGTTACGTTTTGTTTATAAAATTATCAAATGTAACCGACAGTAGAATATTGATAAAAAACACAAAATATAAAAGGGCATCGTAATGGATGACTAGCTGTAAATGTCCTACCCCCAGGCACTGTGGCCAGTTGTAGGAACCCTTACCACCAGGCCCTATTTATATCAGACTGCCAGCTGCAGGGGGGCCTACTCTTGACACCCGTATTAGGACCCTTGCCATCAGACCAAATACTAAAGCCAAATTATAATTTTGAAGCGCCGCCTTTTACGGCATCCCACCGAAAATATGGGAGCCATATGATCCAGGTAACCGATGGGGCTGGTGGGAGGGACTTTGTTTAAGCTAAGAAAACCGAAGTAAAGTGTGAATGTTGAACAACATTATGGATTGGCTTTAATGTGGAAGTGTGTGGGTTGGCTTTAATGTGCAAATAGTGGTCTGAGACTTGTTTGGAGAGCCTCTTGTAAACCAGTCAATTGATTTATAGGGTGCCCTCCCTTAAATATGTGGAATGAATCGGTAATAAATTATGCCAAATATCTGGAGTTGCTGCATACGGCCTTGTACTTAAACTACATTTACGGGTGTCAATGGATGATTTTCACTCGGCTTTTGAGTTAAATGATTTTCTATATTTTCAAAAACGTGATAAAATTAACAAGACAGAAGACAAGTTTAATTTTGACAATTTTAGACTACTGAAAGAAAATTTGTTTTCAGTTTATCTTTAGCTTCATATCTTGTTATTTTGCAGTGAAAATATTCCGGATAAAAATCCTTGGGTTTTGCTTCTTGTAAAACTGATTGAATACAAAGATATTCCACAATGCATTGAGTTTATAAAGCAATCTTCAAAACATCGTGCACATGGATATGAAGTACGGAATTATATTAAATTATTGATTAGATTATGAAATTTTTAATAACATTATTCTATGACCCAGATAAGTTTTTTATAGTTAATTGTTTCATGTTAATTTTGATTAAAAATGTAATAAATAAATAAGAATTTAAAAAAGGTGAAAGTGTTTGATTTCAGGTTGTTTTTCTATTATTGTACTTGAATTTAACACACACAAAGTTTTAAAATAAGAATATTATGTTTGTAACATTTAATTATAAATATTAACGGTAATAATGAGCGACATTTCGATGTCACCTTAACATCATTTACAAGCTAAATGAAATAAAAGACGTTTTTTGTATATATAGAAAAATAAACAATAGAGAGATTTTTTATCACGTAGTGAGAATTTTGGCGGTTCAGATTATTGGCGCCAACAATACTTTAGATTTAGTTTTAACTTTACAATATTTGTTATGATGAAATTTATGCATCGCCCTGAATTGATCAACCCCGAATTGTGAGAGGTGTATGATGTAACTTTAATCTACATGCTCGTTTTATGAGTTTCCTTGTTTCAAAAATGATGATCCAAGAGAATGAACTAATGGTAAACAAAAAGGTGATCTATTCAGGGCGAGGATCCATTTAAGGGCGATGGTCCATTCAGGATGATATCCCTCATATATTTGTTAGTATTTATTGTTATATAAATAATGTGTTTATTTTGTCTATTATTCATATCTAGAATTAATTAAATTTCAGTGTTATCGATTTATTTACGAAAAGTTGTTGAATCAAGGATTGAACTACGAGGCATTAAAAATGGCGCTTATCAGCAACAATAAAAAATGTGTCTTGGATGCTTACAAAAACTTTAATGATTTGCAGGTAAAACATTTTTTCCTTAATTTTGTTTTAGAATTATTTTCTGCCATTACCTCGAGTGATATATTTTTGAGCAAGCTATTGTTCTCAAGTGGTCTAATCAAACCAAATGGATACCAGTACTGCTATGTTAATTATCAATCTTGTATTCTTCCTCAATTTAGTTTTTATTTTTTCTGCTTCTCCTACTAATTGCTCTTCTTTCTATATATTCTTTACATTTTCCTCTCAGATTGAAATGAAAACATTATTGAGTAGAATAATACGTTGTGAAAACGTATAATAATACAATAGATTTTCTTCACAATGATACCAGGTGGCCTAAAACAATGTTCCCACGTCTACGAAGCTGCCAGGAAGGAGCTTTTGTTTTGTTGACTTTTTCAACGTTAATGGCTTTCTCAAGGCCATAATGTAGTATTTTCAGCGGATTCTGGCTTCATTGAGTAAATCCCAATGATTATTGAGATTCTGGCTTGACAAACAAGAGGTTTGACAAACAAGATATTAATCAAATCTTAAATGGAAGCTTGGTATAAAAATTGAAGCAAAAACAGGATTATCAAAATGAAAGCTTCTCCATAACAGCTTTCTAAACGTGGGAACATTTTTTTTAGTTACCCAGTACATAAGTTCTTCTTTATAGACATGTAAATGTAAAACCTAAGAGCTCAATAATTTAATTTACATATTTTTAACATACGGACATTACTGGTATCATATAATCGTAACAAAACAACAAATTGTTGTATATTGATGTGTATTTTTCTATTTTTTAACATCAATTAAAAATTTCATATTTTCACATTTCCAAAATATTTCCAAAGTAAAAATTATCAATGTCTTTCTTTTCAGGAAACTACAAAATGCGATGACGTCACATTATTTACGTTGATTATTGAAACAAAAACGGTTGGAAACGCGGCTATGACGTCACTTTTTACATCATTTGTAGAATATGTTTTGGGTCAAGATGGAGATGAAATTCTTTTTAATGACGTTGTAAACCAGTTAAATTTAGCAGGACTTTTAGGCGAGGCTGGAACTTTGATATCGAGACGAAGAAATTTGCATCAAGGACTAGGTACGCTTGACAATGCATTGATGTCATTTAGAAAATGGTTTCAAAGATAGAATTATAAAATTTATTTTACATCTTATTAACAATCAAAAAATAGAATTATGCAATAATGAATTTACATAAATTTATTGAGATTTGTAAACATCCTTTGTGATAAAAATAAAACTTTTTCAAGATGCGTCGACGTTCATCCTCGAAGTATTTCAGAATTAAAGTTTTATAAAGGTTTTCCTATACTCAAAATTTCATTCCATTTAATAACATTCCAATTCATTTATAATGCAGCAAATCTCAGTCAGGGAGAGAATACATCGGGTGAACGGGCGAACAGTACTGAGCCATTACATAGCAATCATACAAAATCTGGTTAAAACGTTAATGTTATAGCCTTGCTTTTTGCTTAAAAACGAGGCAATTTGATATTAGAAGTTTTTGGAGCAAATGGTAAGGTTGCTTGCTTATGGGCTCTAAACAAGGTTGCTTCAAATCGAAACATTTTGGTTAAAATTGTAAAGTTATAGCCTTGCTTTTTGGCTGAAAACAAAGATATTTGAAATCACAACTTTTTAGTTAAAATTGT
>JAYJMH010053980.1:0-18623 GCA_036873815.1 Phacellophora camtschatica | reverse complement strand
TAAGGTTATAGCCTTGCTTTTTGGCTGAAAACGATGCTTTTCGAAATCGCAACTTTTTGGCTAAACTTGTAAGCTTATAGCCTTGCTTTTTGGTCGAAAACAAGGCTTTTTTAAAGCAAAATATTTTTGATCAGAATTGTAAGGTTATAGCCTTGCTTTTTGGCTGAAAACAGAGATTTTTAAAATCAGAACTTTTTAGTTAAAATCTTAAGGTTATAGCCTTGCTTTTTGGCTGAAAACGATGCTTTTCGAAATCGCAACTTTTTGGCTAAACTTGTAAGCTTATAGCCTTGCTTTTTGGTCGAAAACAAGGCTTTTTTAAATCAAAACATTTTTAGCTAAAATTGTAAGGTTAGAACCTTACTTTTGCTTTTGGAAATCGCAACTTTTTTGTCGAAAACGCAGCCTTTTGAAGTCCTAACTTTTTGACTAAAATTGTAAAGTTATAACCTTGCTTTTGGTTGAAAACGATGCTTTTCGAAATTGCAATTTTTTGGCTAAACTTGTAAGGTTATAGCCTTGCTTTTTGGCTGAAAACAAGGCTTTTTTAAATTGAACCTTTTTTGGCTAAAGCTTGAAGGTTATAGCCTTACATTTTGGTCGAAAACGAGGCTCTTTGAAATCGTAACATCCTATATACTAAACTCCCTAGTAGCTTCCTCGGGTCCCTGTGCGAACCCGCCCATTGTCTCCTTTTGTTCTCCTCGAAGTGAGCCTCGAGAAAACGCTCCATTTTGTGCCATTATTTACTAAAATTGTAAGGTTACAGCCTTGCTTTTTGGCTGAAAACGATGCTTTTCGAAATTGCAACTTTTTGGCTAAACGTGTAAGCTTATAGCCTTGCCTTTTGGCCGAAAACAAGGCTTTTTTAAAGCAAAATATTTTTGGTCAGAATTGTAAGGTTATAGCCTTGCTTCTTGGCTAAAATTATGCTTCTCGAAATCGCAACTTTTTGGTTAAAATTGTAAGGTAAAGTCTTGCTTATTGGCTTCTAATATAAACTTTTTAGTCAAATTGTTAAGATTATAGCTTTTTGGCTGAAAATAAGCCTTTTTGAAACCAAAACTTTTTGGCATAAAATGGTAAGGTTATAGCCTTCTGTTTTTGTTGGAAATGAAGCATATAGAAACTGGAAATAGTTTTGGCTAAAACGGTAAGGTTATAAGAAATGTGAACATTTTAGATGTTTTGGTAATTCCAAACCGAAAGATTCTTTGTTGCAAAAGTCTATCAATCTTAAGTTGCTATTCAAGAACTAGTCATTCGAGCAAAAAAATGTGAGAATTGATTGTCTTGGTTCAATTTTACCGAAATCTATATCTTTGACAATTATTGGCCGATACAACAAATTTAGCAAAAATGTATTGCATAAAAGAAACAACATGAAGAGAAAATGTTTTGGACGGTTCTCGCTATGCACATGTTAATACTATAGACAAAATACAGTCTTTTAAAGTCTAAATATGAAAATCTTTTATTACTAACAGAATTGTTGAATCACAATCGTTCTTAAATCATTTTGTACAATACATGATCAAAATGTCCCCCTTAATTAAATTAAATTATGAAATCTCAGACTACACAAAAATGTTATAAAGTTGAAGTATTTGTATACAAATAATTACTCCTTCATGAGCATGCGCACACAGTTTACAATTTTCTTCAAACGACAGTCAATAATACTCAAAACAACAATCATTTACCCCCCTACGTCACTAATGAAAAAGTCAAAAATAGTCCCTTGGAAAAACTTAAGGGACAGCCATAAACATTTTAAGGCCATTGAATACAAATGATAAATCCTTGTTTTAAAGATCTGGTTCTTCTTAACGTAAGTAAGGACCATCTTACCAAAGAAAATCAATGACTTGGTTTTCACTGCTTGCCTTGTTTATATTTTTTTCTTTGTCTATTAATGCAAACCCACTTGGCATATACAAATTGGCGTTATTATGCAACCTAGTACCCAGGACTATTTCATTCAAAGAAGAAATACCCCCTGGTACCTACCTGCAAATTTATGTGAGGGTAAATTTATGCGAGCTCGTAGTTATGCCGCATCAAAAAAATTCACCTTTCGAATTCTACATTGGCTAATCGTTTGTCATATTGGAATTTTGCAATCTCTCGAGACTCGGTCAAATCTTCATATCAAAGCCAATGAAAACGCAGAACAGCCAGGTAGATTGGTTATTATTAAAACATATCTAAAATAAAATAATAACAGAATTTTTTGATCGAGAATCTGAAGCTCAGACAATAGGGTGCTCAGATTACGAATAGCTTTGTTGGGTTAAAAAACGCAGGGTTTCCGTAAAAATAGCTAATTGGTGCAATTGGCAAGAACTACACATGGTATCAAATAGTTAAAATCTATAAAAGAAAAAAAGAAAAATATATCTTAAGGTAAAAACATTAGTTATCTAGTCCCGAGCGATGAAAACAGAAATTTCTGCATTTAAATACTTGAACCAATACAAATTCTGCTTGATAAATGTTGGCTTTAATTTCTTCTTGTTATAAACTAAAATTGTTTTATTAATTTAATAAAGAAAATTCAAAATTCTTTCTCTATCTAACGGAGCCAAATTTTGAAACGATAATCGCCAGCATTTTATATGAAACTTAAGTAGTCAGACAAAACAATTTCACAACAATCAACAACAACATCAACAACAATAATGAACAACAACAAACAGCAACGGAATTGATTTTCGTGACGAAATTTTAGCTTACATATTTTGTGGAATGTTCTGTAAGATTGGTAGAAAGTTTTATTTGTTACGAAACGCGCCTGACTCTCAAGCAAGATTTTGTCTGGTCATAATAATTTGACTAAAAAAAAACCAACGACAATAAAAAACAAGCTCGTGAAACAAGCTGCCTAATTTATGACGCCACTGATTACATACTCACCACCACATTAAAACATTTTACTAGAAAAATATAACCTCACTATCACAATCATCCTGCTGATTGCCTCGTTTCGAGTCTGAATGTGAAGATACATGCTTACTACGCAATGCAGATAAAGAGTTACTCTTACTTGACTTAGAAACATGTTGAGATGATTGTCCAATCCTTTGCAGTTCTGTGTACTTGTCAATCATGATTTGATTTTGATATTTATTTTCAACTATTTGTTTATTCAGTTTGTCCACAGTTCTTTTAAATTCCCGTTCGAGTTTCGAGTAGCTTTCTACCTGTCGATTCATTTGTCGTTCATGTTCCTTATGCTGTTGCGCAAGTTGGTCTTCAATGCTTTGGCGTTCCGTTCGTAATTTATTTATTTCTGTTCTTGATGTATGCAACTCAACGCGAATGCTGCAAAATAAAGAATGAATAAATCAGTTCACTTTCATTTAACTCTTTCAGTAAAAACATTAGTTTCAACAACCCACTATTGAAAAATATCTCTAAGCATTTCAATCTTTTCACCCCAGAGTAAAATTTTTGCGTCGCAATTTACAAAGATCATTTTACCAGAAATTTACTTTTCTGAAGGGTAACCCCCACCCCCCCCTTATAGATAAAAATGAAATAAAAATATAAAAATATAGGAAATGCTCATTTGAACATTAGACGCATATTTAATTCAATACAGATATAAACCAATATGTGATTTAGCGATTTATGATTTTCAAGATTAATCAACTGGAAAAATTACGAAATATTTACCTTGCTAATTCTATATCTTGCTTATTTGTGATGTCCTGAAAAACAACAAAAACAAATTGTATTCCACAAATATACATTGTAAAATATCAATCTTTATTTTCACAATAAAATGGTGTTCAATATTTCATCTTTTTCATTTAAAAAAATTACTCAACAATATGATTTAAATTGAAATGTCTCTGGATGGTTATCTTATCAGAAGTGCTTACACACAATTTATTCACATGCGCAGCTCTGCGGGGAACTGCGCCCATGCGCAGCTCTGCGGGGAACCGGGTCCATGCGCAGCTATGCGGGGAACCGGGTCCAATAATGAAATATAATTGCTGCTGTACTGTAATGTGCTCAACCTGATCAATTAATCAATTAATTAATCTTTTGTTAATAATTGCAATGTGTTATGTTTATCTTTCCGAAAGTAAGCAAAATAATTTCCATAAATATAATTTCTTGAAAAGAAAACTGCAGCTTACCATTAACGATGTCAAATAATCTTTCAACTGTGTGACAGAAAGAATTTTCTGCAACAAAATATAAATATTATTAATGTATATATATATGTAAAAATTATTATTTTCAGAAATATAAAAGTATAAAATGAATCATGATATTAAAAATAATAATTTAAGTCCACTTTCTGACAACTAAATTGACAAAAACATAATTTGTGACCAAAATCATGTCTATAAAAGTGTAGAATTAGACTCTTGCGGGAATTGTGGGGTAGGCTCTTGGTGACATTTCGAATGATGTTAATTTTGCAGTATTTTGCAATAGATTTGCAGTATTTTGAAGCCAGGTGAGGGTTTCCTCTTTATGATGTCTTTAATTTTTTTCCACTTGTTATTTTTTGTTGGTATGATTTATAGTTGATTGCCAATGTCACTCCTGGCAACATTTGTGATCAAGCCGCTCCAACTTTGTTATCAAGCCGCTCCAACTTTGTTATCAAGCCACTCTAACTTTGTGATCAAGCCACTCTAACTTTGTGATCAAGCCATATATAAGTGGATAGCCTGGTTACATACCTGCGAGGCGGTAACAAGATTAGGAGGTGGAGCAAGACTAGAATTTGAAGATGAGGCAGATGAAACATCTTCGTTGGATCCCATTGGTTTATTTCTACCACCCAAAGGCATTAAACCTTGGCTTGTCTTTCGAATTTTGTCTTCCATTTTTACTCCAGGATACGAAACTCGATTCTCTTGTTTCAGAGAAGTCGCACGTGACACTTGTATCGCAGGGGCAAGCATTTTCCCATTTCTGTCGAATCCACCGAATGTATCAGCGCGCTTTGGTGCAGTAATAGAAGATTGAACGCCAGGAACATTCCCTGGAAATTGTTGAGATAACATGTCGTCGTCAAATAGCAGTGTAGTTAATGAACTTGCTGAAAAAAGATTAAAATGAACAAGATGTTGAGAAGAAATGGACAAGAACACAATTGGTAATAGTTCATGTTGCAAAAAGTTATAAACATTTATTAATAGAATTCCGGCCATTGACAAAAGCAACAAGCAAATTTTAAAGCAATGCAATTATACATTTGCTTACTGTAACATTCTTGAAAAGATTGATAGCAACGACAAAAAATTCACTTTAAAGTTCCAAGAATTATTAAACTGAAATGAATTACCTTCAGATATTGCTTTCTCTAACGTCTCTCTACAAAATTAAAGAAATATATACAACTATATATATATATACACAGAAATGCATAACTATAAACAAAATGAAGTCCTGAAGTATCTAAACAGGAACCAATCTGGACCAAAAATTATTCATCATTCCAGATAGTAATAACAAATAACTTACTGCGAAGAAAGCGGACTCAACAATTGTAGATAATGTTTTGGCACACCGAGGCTTTTCGAATCGTTGTACTCATCTCAACAAAACATTATTGTTGTACTGTACTGCATACATATACAATAAAGTTGCACCTTTAAGAAATTAATTAATTAAACTATTGTTTTTCTATTTTCTGGTCAAAATTCAGGGTCTGTGTTTCTTAGAAAATGATTTATTAAAAGTGCGACTTTACGGTATGTGAAATTGATAATATCTTTGAAATCAAATCATAACTGTTAATTTTTTTCAAATATTTCCCCCCAAAATCTCACCTTCCATCAAGAACATCGGTCGCAGTTAATTCTAAATTTGAAGTTGAACTCTAAAAAGTAAAAAAGAGTATCAATGTACAATTCAAACTTTAAAGCCAAACATTTTTCTTTGCCAAATTCCACAAAGCGTCACTGTGAACAATTACTATCTCGGCATATTATTTAATTATTTGCTGTAAACCTTCGCCAGATTCTTAAAATCTGAAATGTTGTAAAGAAGAATTTGTTGTTTCTAATAATATGACAATATTTCACAATGCTAAAATTATGCTACTTAAAAGGTGAAACATCAGATCAACTATGCACAAAAATACTGTACAAACACTATGATACATATATATATATATATCAAAAAATTATTCTTACCGTAGAAGTCATTTTTTCTAACAGGTCCTACAAAAAAAATGTTTTATATAGGTATATATTATTATATAAATAAAAAACATCTCTTTAACTGTTAAATTTTTCGATGCATTAATAAAGACTGTATGGCTCAGATTTCTGAGGTTTCTATATATATATATATATTTATATAAATATAAGTTAGAAACAACCTCCTAAGATCTATATATAATATAAACAATTTTATTATGGAAATGTCGTTTTGTGTTACTTTCTGAAAAACATAAAATATTTTTGTATATATAATAAACAAATCAATAGAAAAAATTAATTACAGTTTTCTTACCCTCATCTCAACCACCAATTTATTTTTATCTCCAATCAGATTAATAAATTCAAAATCGGTGATTTGAAGGCGTTCTAAATATAAAATAAATCATGCTATTAACATCAAAAACGTTCACAAACAACTAAAAAAAAAAGTTAAAATTTCTCCAAATTAAACAATGAATACAATTACATTTATACAAAAAGAATATTACATTATTGATGAATAATATTATAATATTTGCGAATCACCGAACAGCGTGGAAGCTTTAGACCCCGTTAACACAATGCTGCAACGAAACGAATACAGCGTGACGTCATGCCGGATTTACCTCCTGTTTACACTATGCCGGAATATAATTCATATGAATAAGGCATCAGATGAATAAGGCATCAGATGAATAAGGCATCAGATGAATAAGGCATCAGATGAATAAGGCATCAGATGAATAAAGCATCAGATGAATAAGGCATCAGATGAATAAAGCATGAAACGAATATGATATGGCAATAGGTGTCAAACAAATACGGCATAAATGGTCGAATACGGAACGTTTTCATACCACTTTCATACTAAGGTTTACAATATTCAATTTCAGCCAGTTTTGCGTACGCTCATTTGTTTTTCAAGAAAGCTTATTAGTTTCGTACCAGCATAGTGTACCAGTAATATTAAATATACATAACGTGCCTCAATTTCCCAATTCGACATGAAACTATGCCATATTCATTTCGTACCAGCAAAGTGTAGAAAGGGTCTTAAAAATTTACAAACAATATTTTTGCCAAGTTAACTAAACCAATCGAGCAAACACTATTTGATGAGAAGACAAAAAAAAATACTCAGTAAAAAACATGTTAGCATAATAAAGATCATACCCATAATTTCTTTCAGTCGCAAAATCTTTGATTCTTCTTCTTTTCTCATTTCCTCTTCAAGATCTGATAGTCTCTCTTCTAGAATTAAATTAATATGCTGTATTTATAAACTCCTTGTATTTTCTCCAAAATGTTGCGGAAACAGAACATGAGCTTCAGAAAAAAATTCCGAAGTTGCCATTTTAAGAAATGCTCAATCGGCGAGGCTGGCAAGTTCACGAAATCGAGGCTTGCGAAATCGAGAAGGATCATGGCGTCATTTTGAGCTTCTTCTGGATGATTTGTGAAAAGTAATGGCACAACTTCTTCTTGCGTAAAGAAAAGTCAAATTTTGGCGCGCAAAGGATGACATTTTTTCTAGAAAGCTAAATTGTTAAATGGGTAAAGCTATACACTTTATATATAAACTATTAAATCAAATTGCAGAATGTGAAAGAGAATTTGCTAATGAAGAAGACAATATCAAATATGCCCAATTTTACTCAAATCCAACTGTAAAATACTCATGTTTACATGAAGCACTATTGTGTCGCAAATTTGCGATCTTAAGCGGCCAAATCATTGCCTGGAGTGGTGCCGCATGGTGAGATATTTTTCTCCAAATTCTAAATCTGATATCATCTTGAATCCCGAGCTTCCATCTAAACAGCTTAGGCAATACCCACTAGGTAATAGTACAATTTTAATAAGAAGACATCGTGTTTATTCTCAGATTTGAATGAAATAAAATTAGTCTTGAAATAAATATAAATATATCCATATATGCAACATTAAAAGTGTTCCAACGGACAATTCGAATCTCTTCCAACGTGTTGCTTAGGACGTTTTAGTTAAAGACTCTTGTTAGTTGCGATTGCAAATCTAGTGTTTCACGATAAATATCTCACTATCCAAAGCATCAAATTTTGAAAATTAAGGTACCAAATTGTAACTTAACTATTCAATATTGCTATTTATCTAGTATTATTAAGTGCATAAAGGCAATATCTTTTTCCTCAGGCTTCTTAAACATGTTACCATATTTTAAGACACCCGGTATTTGTTTCATATATATATATCATTTATCAATGCATCAATGTAATCATATGTATATATGTTAAAGTAAGTTATAATTGATTATAATTAGTAAAAAAGATGCTCAAAATAATGAAATGAAAATAAACAAATAAATAAGCACAAGGTTTTGCTTACCTTCTTCAGTAGGTCGATTCAGTAATGCATTTTTTATCATAACCATCCACCTGTTAAAATGATTATGATCAGTCAATTGATAAAAGAATTAGTACTTACTTTTTATTAACCGAATGCGAGGGCAGTGCCAAGAAACGAATGCGAGGGCGGTGTCAAGACTTACAATGTCCACGGTCTTTAGTACAGCCTAAACTTGCGAGGGCTGCGCAAAAGGCCAAGGGCATTGTAAATTCCGCAACTGCCCGAGCAAATTCGGTTAAAAAAAGGTTTATCATATGGTGACTCATACAGCCCGAATTGTTTATTATTATGACAACACCCCTCAGTCGAACGCTGTTTTACGTTTGTGATTAGCTAAATTTGAGGACTGTATGAGTTGCCCGCGCGTCAATCAAAGGTTACAGTTATTTCTGCAAATAAAAATATAATACAAAAATATTTTTGGTTACAAGAGAAACAGTTGAAAATATTATGACATATTTATCCGTTTTCATTTAAAAAAAAAGAGATTTGTTAAAAGCTTATAAGAATTTCAATCTTCAAACGTCAAAGTAACCGAACAAGACCTAAAATCCTATCCCCATAAAATAATATTTCCCGCCACAGTTAAGATGAAACTTTAATTACTTCGGCTTCCAGAAGTGTAAATAAATTTAACAGTAATAAGCAAATAATCCTCAACTTACTGAACTTTAAGCTTTGCTGTTGGACAAACTAGTTCATACATTTCTGGGCCTTCATTATTTACCAAAAACAAAGCCCGCATATCTGGAGAAAATTAAATAATTAAAGTTTATAAATTCATTAAAACAAATAATTTTTAAAAAATTACAAAAATGTTAACGTACTCGTTGTACAGTAAAACAGCGCAAAGAAGAGCCTAACTTCTGAGCATTTAGTGTGTAGTAAGTTCTTGTTTTTTAAAGCAATAGAACTGTTATTTTTTAAAGATATATATATAATAGAACTGTTATTTGAGGAAATGTTGGCGGCATTTTCAGTGTTTTAATTTTCGTAGTTATCAGTATGACTTAAAAACCCTATGGTTCTGGTCTGACATGGGTCTGGAAAAGTAAATTTTCCAATTTTTTGGTGATTTGATTTCAGTTCTTAAATTTTATGTTCTTGTTTGGGGAGTTGTACTTTATCAAAGTTTTCGCAAAATTACTATGAACGTGGGTATTTTATTAGATATATTTATATAGAGTAAGGGCGGGCATCCTTTTAGAACATGCTAAACTTTATAATTCGTAAGGTGGTTCATGTGAATTTGGTATCTGCCTGCCTGCAAAAGATGGCCGTATACAGAAATGATCTCTTTTGCTGAAAAAATATCCCAAACAAAGCAAAAAGTACCCAAAGTTATATCATTTAATATATTCCAAAACAAATGCAACCATATAACATAATAACATTCTTTTCTTGATTGAAAAATATGAAAAATACGAAAAAATCAAATACATATATATATGTACTAAATTTGATGTTAACGTTGAAACTATTCTTTTGTTGTTAATCATGCAAATAATATATGTATATCAGCATAAAATACCCCAAAATTTACAAAGGTGCTATAGAAGAGCTTTAGTTTTAGACAATTTTGTTTTTGCTTGACGTTGATAAAAGAGACTTCAACGTGAAGCTTGATTTCTCGTTTGCCAAAATATAATCTTTGAGTTATACTAAAGGAAAGTCAAAGTTAATGGCCTTCTCAAAGAGAAAATGTAGTATTTAAGCAGATTACAGAAATCCTCAAATTTGGGTTTCATTGAGTATAACTCAGTGATTATTGGGTAGATTAAGTATAACTCAGTTATTATTGGGTAGATTTTGGGAAACAAGGTATCAAACTATAAATTCTTCTTCTTCTTCTTCGAGCATGAAAATAATTGATTTTTGGCTGCCTCCATTGCCAGGTAGATTGTCCCTCTTCATGTCTTGATCAGTACTGTAAATAAACTAAAAATCTCTTCTTACTTCTAAACTTCTTACACTAAATTCAAGCAAAGATTGAATTGTCAAAACTAAAGCTTATCCATAGCAGGTGAGTTTTTAGGCCACCTGGTATATAATTTGATATGCTTAGTGGTGATCTTAATTTAAAGCAAAACAAATTGGGCCTACCTGTTGCAACTTCTCGTGCAAGAAGTTTTTCGAGAAAAATAACAGGAGCTTTGTTGTCAAGAGATGCCAAACTGTACCTCTGGTCTTTTTCTTGGACAAAAAATATTTTGTCGGAAAGCAAAACAACTCTTACATCTGAAAAATAATTAAAATAAAACAATATAAATCTATATCTATGTGGCCATGAAAATTATTAGTAGTTCACAGCAAAATCTAAAATAATAAACGATATATACTTTCCTACGTATCTCATCACAGATATATTATGTCTATATTAATTTATCACATAAATACTGCCTTCAAATATGGAAAAACGATGTATACCAATAAAAAAACTACACACCAATAGATTTTGATTTTCCTTTCCATGTTAATGTTCCATCATGCAAAAGAACACTTCTTTTCGTAAACAATTTTGAGTTCTAAGGTGTAAAAAGGAAATTTATGAACAGTTTGTATACAATGTAAAATTTATTAACAAGTTTATAGATATACAATGTGAACAATTTGTAAATATATATATGTTTTGGTTACATAATATATATAATATGTTTTTAATTATATATATATATATAATATATATAAAGAATTATAATTCTTCTGAAAAGATGCTCACCTTAAATACTTGTCCATTTTTGTATTGAGTTTCACCTTTCTTGTCAAATTTCTTTTTCATGTCAAGAAGTTGCTGCACATAAAAGAAAAACATTTGAATTAGCTTTAAAATCAACTAAATCTGTCCAAAAAAAGAATCCTTAGGTTAGGATCTTTGATAGCGGATGTCAATTGTGTATGTAACTGTAAATCGTCTATACAGCAACTTTTATAATGTTTTAAAAAAGGTTAATAAATAGGAATGTTGAACAAGTTTTAATAAATATTTTTTTAAATGTGAGATAATTACGTGCCTGTTCTTTCTCATATAATCGTACGTAATCATCAACAGCCATCAAAACTTCCTGAAAAACAATTTAAAATGCATAAACATATTTCCATTTCTAAGTAAGTGAGCAGGCCGACCACTAGATCGAAGGCAACACCAAGGCAGGGCGCCACTCCTTTCCCTTGTTTGCCGACCTCAAAAGTACTGTAAGTTGATTGTAGGTTTTACAGCTAGAACTGACAGCTGGTCCCGAACAAGATGTCTCGCAAAGAATTTTGCTTCGAAAAACGACTTCTTAACCACTGGGCCCATCCATCACATTAAGTTTAATATAATTTACCATTCAGTAACAGTTCAACGCATTTCGAACAAAGATTTCCTCAAAATGATAAGATAAATAGCACAAACATACATAACTTTTCCTATTTACTTTTGTATACACGACTTGATATTTGTTATTATCATATAAAAAACTTGATAGACAGAAATTCGACAAATAAATTATGTATATATATTACCTTGACTTTTTTCAAAGATTCTTTCAAGTTTTGAGAATCAGCCTTAGATTCTATAAAGTAAAAAATAGAACGAATGTGAAAATATAACAAAACAAAAAAAAATAACTGCTTTTGTGTAGGCAAAGAATCTATTTTAAAGAAGACAAATTTAATGTTTGAAAAACAAGTTGCAGTGAAAAAATCAAATTACTTAAAAATCAAATCATTGTAAAAAACAAATTACCTTTGGTTGCTTTCAAAATTGCCTCAAATAACAATGGATATTTTGTTAACCGCTGTGTTACTAGAAGGATGCATCCTGGGATTGACAGCCGCCGGACACGTTCATTCAACATACATTTCTACAAAATATTATTGGTTGTTAGATTATGTTGGAGATAAGGACAGCATCAACTCTAGATAAATGACATTCATTCTTAAAATGCACATTTTAAAGAAACTTTAAGAATTTTAACTTTAACTTTAAGAATAAAGTTTCCTGTTATGTTATGTCAAATATATATAAAAAAATCTAAAAATTATATATATATATATAAATGAAATGTAAAAATACTAACCTTTATAAAGGTTTCAAATTTTTTGTCAGTTTTCATCAGATCCTATAACGAATAATAAATTCATTGGAATTTCACAAGAAACTTCGAAGCTCCAGAAAACGTTTAGTAATATATTATATACATATCAAACAAACCGACGATTAAAAATAAGGGTTTTAAATATTCATGAATAATTTAATGATTAACATTTATTTATTAATATTTATTTTAGGAGCTAATAAGAAAAAATAGTTTTTCTAACCTTATAAAGTGTAACGGCATGCAGATGTCGGCTGCAAAAGTAACCATATACTTCTTTCATTGTTTCACCTTTAGCTCCACTAAACTATGAATATAAATATCAAATCATAACAAGTGGACTGGAACAATTTCTGAGTTTGTCCTTCTATGATTACCTATTACGTATCAAGACCATTATGTTACTGTTTATCGCTGCGCTCACACTTAAATATCAAATTGCAATTATATGTCGAATTTTTATCTATGTTTGATTCATTAATTTACCAACAGGACAAGTTATTTCTCAACGAAGCTTTTTACAAAGACCAATCAATAAATCAATAAATCAATATTTCATTTTTAGAATCGACTTTGTACACAAAACAATCTATTGATGAGTATATCTTCATGATTGATTGCAAAAACTAAAAATGATCTTTATATTTATTTATTAACAATGACAAAATAGTATAATCATAGTCAAGATAATAACAAGGGAATAAACATATGCAGCTGAACCCCCGATAACTCGAACTGTCAAGGGAAACAAAAATTTGTTTGAGAAAGCGAGTATTCGAGATAACTGAAGCTAAATTAAAGCTGGATGCTTTCAAAGGAAATACAAAATAAATCCAAGCGAGTTCAAAATAGAGGGGTTTAACGTTATCTGTATATATAAATATATATGTATACCTGATCTACTAGAATATCTCCAATTTCTTCAATGACGTTGTTGTTGCTTTCTTGTTGTCTTTTCTTCATCTCTTTACACAGATTACCTGAAACAAAAAAACTTATATATATATACGTATATAAAGACAATAAAGACAAATAGTTATAGAACTTCGAAAATGAAAATATAAAGTTCAAAATATAACAGTTCTCTATATATATATATAAATTTTAAAAAAGTTGAAAACCAAAAAAAGGCAACGACATGGGAAACAATTGAATTTAAAATTCAAAGAATAAACACGTTCCAATTGCCCATCAGAATGCTATGCTTTTCAGATCTGCAACGTGAAACTGACTATTTTTCGTTGTCTTTTAGAAAAAACATTAAGAAGATGAAATTGGCTTAATTATTGCGAAAGTGAGAAGGCCTCTACAAATAACCTTCAAAAATGCGAAAACATAACGTAAGGTTTAGAAATAAAGCCATTTTTTTTGTCGAATCGCCTTTTGTCGAATCGCATTTTGTGGAATCGCCTTTTGTCGAATCGCATTTTGTCGAATCGCATTTTGTGGAATCGCCTTTTGTCGAATCGCATTTTGTCGAATCGCCTTTTGTCAAATCGCATTTTGTCGAATCGCATTTTCGAACTTTGTACTCGCACTTGAACTCGATCTGAATCTAAACCTCGTTCTGAATCTAAACCTCCCTGTCTATTTAAAACAAAACAAAAAAATTGTCAAATGCAATTTCAATGGTTCCTAGAAAACCATTATAAAAAAGCCACGATTCTATAAACAATGTAAATAATCTAATCGTTATGTATCGGTTTATTGTGTTATATTTATCTTTATTTATTGTCAAGATGACGAAGATAAAGTAGAAATAAATAATGAAGACAAATCTATCAATCATTCATATTAGAATAGAAGCTGAAAATAGAAAATAAATCGGTGAACATAAAATCAAAACATACCATTAATTTCTAAAAGGTCATCTAGTCGTGGAAACAAATCAGAGATCGTTTGTTCATCCATGCCTACTTGTTTTCTCAAGCCAAAAGCGTATATCTGCAAAGAAGTAGAATACGTTCTATTTAAAAAAAAATTTAACTTTATACGAAGCAACCTGAGGCCTTTGAAACAAATGTTATTGAAATACAGTAAAACCCGCATATAGGATTTTAGAAATCAACCTAGTAAGGTTTTTAAATTAAAATCATATTTTAGATCATTAGTTCAGGGGGTAGTGACCAAAAAATAATGTATAAGAATCACTAAATTAATTTAGTCATGAAATTCTAACTTACCCTGGACACGATTTTGAGGGTTCGTACATAATTGCTTTCTGTGATAATGAGTTCTGGCAAAATGAAAACAAATGTGATGATTTAAATGAAAGTTATTAAACTGTGAAAATAAGCAATAAAAATGAAAAGCAAAATGATTGCTACTCAAAACCTGTTGATCAAGAATACCAAAGGTGTTCTTCAAAGTGTTGATCAAAAATACCAAATATGTAAAAGCTTAGACTTAAAATGGCAGATACTTCAAACTATAATTAAGAAAACTAGGCTTACTTGAAATACAAAAAAATTCCTAAACACAGCGTGATCTTGCCAGGTATGACAAGAATATATATCTTGGAAAACATGACTTACCGTAAATAACATCTTGTCTTTTTATATCCTTTGCATGCAATTTTCTTTGGACTTTTTTATCTACCAAATTACTCCATGTTTCAGCTTCCTTTTTTATATCCAGGTCGGAGTCGTACTAAAAAAATAAACAATATCCACATCTTTATGAAATTTATTATACCAGCAAACTACCAGCAAACTAACGGTAACTAGACACATGATGGCTAGATCCAGAAAGCAAATCTTTAAAGTTGCATTCTATATATATATATATAACATCTGAAATTGATCAAAGCTCGTTCATATTTGCAAAAGCTGTCCGTCATTGCAACATAATTTAATTACAGGCATATATATAGAGAGAATAACTTTATTTCTTGTTCTTGCTGCAGGAAATAGTGCTTAATACTAGCTACGACAGTAGAGCGAAGTATAATCTAAAAAGTAAAAAGACAAGTAAAACAAGTTTATGCTGTAACTCGAAATTTCAGACAGCAGAGATCATCAAACAGCAAAGAATAATGCATATATATATATATATATCAAAATAATATTTATTCTGAACACAAACCTGTGACAAATCATCGACCAAATAAGCTGAAAAATAGATATATATATTTTTTTTAATTGAAATAATTACAACTTATCTGTACCAACAAATTTGTGGTGAATCTAAATTTCAATAACTAAAAACGAAGAGAGTTACCAAAGCATTAATGTGTATATATATCACACTCTGATGATAGCAAAAGCTTGAAAGGCCTCAGTGTGCTCAATAATTCGAAATATTCTTGAAACTTTGTATCTGCTTCGTTTTCTTGCATCCGCCTCTACCATAGTATCTTTTTACAGTTTTATTCTTACCAGAAATATATATATATAAGTTTATGTATATATATATATATATATATATATATATACATAGAATCTGAGGTCAGTAAAATGAATACCAGCTAGCTGGAGTCTGTGGTAGCTATGTATAGCCCATGTCCCCTGCTGGAAACAAGTCACATCGAGATTTCTGCAGGCTTGGCACGTTAATACAATCACTCACTCACTAACTCACTCACTGAAGAAAAACTAATGACTACTCTACGTTTTCAAAAGTCTCCCAACAACTTTCAAACTGCATCACAAAAGATTTAACGCTAAAAAAATTGAAAAATAAATGCGACGAGTTGCGTGATAAATGCGAAAAAATAAATAAACTTACGGGTATCGTCTGACTCCTCTAAACTCAACGAATCCAAAGATGTCCGTGATGAATTCAACATGCTGCAAGAAATAGTTTTGTTCACTATTGTGTTATTTAAATTGAGATAGACATTGAAGATAACATATTCTTTGTAACAGCAGTGAAAAAGCATTGCATAAAACCATTTTGATTCATTGAAAACTATCAGTAATTTATATTCTGGTTAACAGCGGTAATTTCTATTTTGGTGCCGCAAAACTGGTGTGTTGAAGCATCTAGTTCTAAATTGAAACTTTACTGTCTTCAAAGATTCGCTCCCCGCTTTTAACCAGTGATTCACGTTCAAGAAAAAAACCCACACACCAGTTTCAACGAAGCCCACAACAAACGTCATAGGTTAGCAAACAGATATCTGATGTAAACAATTCGATTATCTGATGCAAGATACTAACAAACAAATTGTTTTTGCTAATGAGATCAGATACTTAATACCCACGCATAAATTAAAATGACGACAAACCAATCATTTGCAAATGCAGTTTTAAATAAAACAGCTGCAAAATTCTCAACAACAAAACTTTTCTTTCTATATTGACTTGTTGATATTGCATAGTTATGCTATTTTATATTTACATATTTTCTCGTATGTGTTTGGGTGGTCGGGAAAATTTCAAAGAGAGTTTAAAAGCATCATCAACATTGATATAAAATTAAATAAATTCAAAAAATGAAGTACTGGTTACAAATAATACTTTGTTTTTAAAAAAATGAAAACCACAACAATTTTGCAGATTCCAAGTTGAATGAAAATATAGCCACAACTCAGTCAATTAAAAACTAAATATTTTTAACGCCAGTGAAAATGGGTTTCTTGAGAAAACACATGCACCTGAAATTCCTTTGTATTGATGTACATACACCATCATTGAAAGAACTATCATCATAAAAACACACTCTCTCTCTCAGGTGAAATGGGTTATCATAAAATATATACGACGTGAAAATATGTTGACCCATGGTCTTTTAGAGTAGAATTTATTAAGGAAACTCGGAAAGACAAAAAAAAGCTGATTTTCTACTGCTCTAGGATGATCTTCCATCCTCATAAACAGACACATAGAAAACTTATATACCTCAGAATAGGTAAGGTAATTTTTGGGAACTTTTCAGGTCCCATATGAAAATAAGAAACGTACCCAATATTTTCTGGTCCACTGTAATATTAGGGTCTCAGATGCCTCCCCCCCCTAAGAATATATAAACAAATGCCACACCCACATATTCCACCACACCCACCTATTCCAAAGTTTGCAATTAAACACTTTATAAAAAATATTGATTTATTGATTAAACCTGTTCAAATTATTCGAAGACAGATCAGGCAAATCAGCTATTCCATCCACTTCGTGAACCGTTCTGAAAAAGTAATTATAAGTAATTATAAAAAAAAGTAATTATCCCTGGGGGGTGGGTGTAAGCCATGGGGTGAATTTGAATGTTTTACGTGCATAAGTCGAATGGGTAACTTTGGGATTACTTTTTAAGTCAAAAACCTCAACTAACACGCGGGGATGTACGGTAACTTCAAACATCAACATCAACAAAAAGAAAACAGCAACAATATTACTAATTGTCTGCATTATTTCAGCTAAATTGAACAAATGGCCTGGGATTCCTGTTAAAATATGATGGTTCCCTCTAATAAACGTGACCAAAATATTTTCAACTAAGTTTTCAATAAAGATTAAAAAAATGAAACATTAAGTTTTCCAAGAAGAAATTTGGGTGCTTTGAATTGTAACAAAGCATAAAAATGAAACAAGATATTTACTTTCTGTTTCCCACTGGAGAAGCTTTTGCCCCTCGCCCAGATCCACGCAAGTTTTCCATTGAAAGAGAGTGTCTGGTTGTGGTTCCAACTTTTCCCACTGAAGGTGCACGCGCAAACATCTTTTCGTTTGACATACTGTTCGACTGAAATAAATGCAATAATCCATCAATCACCTTGATTAAATCAATCAATTAATCAATCATTAAATAAATAAGTAAAGTACTTATTTATGTTTCGAATCACTTTCCAGACTTTTAGCCGAGACCACGGGGAGACAACTCCGTGTGACGATTTTAAAGGGCTTATGCATCGAAATATTTCAAGTGTATTTTTTGAATGAAAATAACGCATTTTTGTGACTTCCTTCCAAAACAAAAAACTGTATTTCAATACATTGCATAGTTTTTTTGTTATTAAGTGTCAAAGTTGGCAAATTTAGTGTTT
>JAYJMH010053969.1:0-13164 GCA_036873815.1 Phacellophora camtschatica | reverse complement strand
CATTGTAATTAATTTGTTGGCTTGAATTAGCATTTCTATGTATAGCTATGTAACTTGCCAACTTTAAATAAAATGATGATAATAATAATAACCAATAACACGAGTGACAGAATGTGCCTTTAAACTATTAGCGAACATCCCCCTCTCACATCAATGTCAAGCAAAAAAATCATGTGATAATTTTCGTCATTACCCAAGACTTGGTACACGAATCAATAGCCACAAAACGACTGGTGTTGAAGGGCCTTCACTCAGCCCTAGCCATAGTGGAATAGTCCTTAAAATCTCTTTTGCCGTCGGGCAGTACCGAAAATGTTAACCCTCGATGTTGTACTGATGGCTTTGGGTTAATATTATTTGGGTTAAAATTATTTTAGGCTTAATATAGCCAATCATAATAGAGAATGCTATCACAATGAGTCAAACATTTCAAATGATTTGAGTATACACTGTCTATTTAATGTGATTCAATGATTCTAATCATAGTCGTTCTGTCGTGGAATTAAGAGCAAGAAGTCGCTCAGGTCTTCTGAAGAAAATACTGCACAATTTCTGTGTTTACTTGTTAATTTCAATTGGTAGCGAATTATCATTCATGATTTATCAGTGGAAACATTATTTATAGTCGTCAAAAGACGATTATTTTCTAAAATCTTATTTTATTAATTATTTTCTAAAAATTGATTCTTGAATAATCGATAGACTTTTTTGAAAAATTTCAGGTTCAGTTGTGGATACAACTGTTAATTCCAAAAATTGAAGATGGGAACAACTTTGGCGTGTCTATCCAGGTAAAGATTTTCTTGCTTCAAATTATTGTCGAAGAAATTGTTAAAAAGATTACACATCAGAACATAGGCTTCACGTCTCTTATTGGCTGATCACATCTGATCTTAACCGAATTAAATAACATTAATGCCTTTTGGCATTGTTTGGTGGCTTCAAAAAAATCAATTGTACACTTATTCGAGACATTTTGGAACTCTTTCATTTCGTGAAAGGACTCTTTCAAATGTCATTACACAGCTACAACAGAACAAAGGAAAACAATCATACTGTACAAATGGTTTTAGTGAACGATGTGCTCGCTTAAAGCTACCTCCGCACAGGAAAGATGTTGATCATTGAAAGCATCAAACATGCCTTTGTGTTGCTAATTTCAAACAAAGAAAACATACATACCTTTGTGTTGCTAATTTCAAACAAAGAAAACGTACCTTTGTGTTGCTAATTTCAAAAGAAGAAAACGCACCTTTGTGTTGCTAGTTTCAAACAAAGAAAACGGGAAGTTGCAGTTACCGTCCGGAAGAAGTACACCATACCACACGGCTACCATTTATTTATTTATTTCAGGAAGAAATTCTAAACGAAGTAACCAGAATACAGACTGAAGCAACGGCGTATTTGGATCAGATATCACGGTAAATTGATAATTTGATTTCACGTTTATTTCTTCCATTAATCATCTCTGGGAAACACCCAGTGAGTCAGAAATAGTTTAAACATTTTAAAAACTACAAAGTAACAGTAGGCAGCGGATTTGAGAAATTACAGGATAAATTGAGAATTACTGAACAGTCAACGATTGATTTCAGTCCATGCTTTGTTCCTTGTAGAAATGGTATAGTGATTTTTGGACTGAATTTAAAATTGCATAAAATCACGAATAATTTTTGCAAGAGATTGATTAAACGTGAGCTGATAGAACGTGTTGTCAACTGTTTTTTTTTACTATGGGGATGTACCTTTGATTCCTTTATTATTTTATGTCTTATTGAATGAACAGGATAAATTCTTGCTCTAAATATTAATTCTATAGAAAAAAACAAGAATCTATAAATTTTGCTTTTTTTACCTTTAGAGAAATGTTTTTCCTTATTGAATTGTATATTTCAAAGGAGCACACGTCGTATCGCTTTTAAAACTGTTTTGTAAAAGCTCGCTGGCTCAACAGAGACACAGAAAGCTCCAGCGGTGGCTTCAATAGAAGAGCTATCCAGACACACATAAAACAAAAACATTACGAACGACAACGTCCACCTAAGAGATTGAGCTTTTTCTGTTTTAAAAATGAAAGTACATATAGGACTGTACCCTAGATCAATTCAACGTGAAAAAAACTAAAAGCCAGTGCAGCCCTTTGAAAACATTAATACAAAACGGATCAAAATTTTTACGAAAAAAATATATATAAAGAAAATATGTATAACACTCTTGCTTGTTTGGAGTTTTTCATATCCCTTTCTTCTCATAAAAAGTCTGACAAAATATCAGTGGCCAATTGTTACAACGCCACAAATTTGAATTTACAACTCCACAAACTCAGCTTACAACTCCATAAATTCGTAACGAAACCATGTCAAGACACTTTTATTGTAAGGCCTAAAATTCCGCAATTTCAAAACTTGTTGTTTTTGCTGCAAAGAACTTTAGGATATAAATGGATATATCATCGCCGCTACATTTGCGTTTTTAATAATTGAGGTCACAAATTACTCGTATGTTATCAGGCTGTTTATTAGATGTGTTTACGAAAAGTTTCATGTTCACGTTTTTGCATAATATTTGCAAAACCCGGTATTATTTCTGGTAATCACTATACTGTTTAATTACTATATTAATAACTATTTCTGGTTAATAACTATAAAGTACAAAATTAGTTATTTTTCTGGACTTTTCCTTTCGAAAGTTCCTTCGTTCTCACCTCTGCCATTGAAGTCAATTCAACTTTTTTCATAGAGAAGCTATCTAGGATTACATGGTACAAAAATTAACGAGCCTGTGCCGCTAACATAAAGCGTAATTTAAGTTAAAAAAAATAGAAATTTAAGAATTTTAAAACAATGATGAAAGTAAAAAATCTAACATAACGGTAATGAATGAATACACGGCATGAATCCTGATCCTTTGCAAAGGATCTTTCCAAAGTGATCCACAAATGAAATCCCCTGTAGCTACGAAATGGGATTTGTAACATAATAAGTTTTGGAATGTAAATTAGCTTTATATTTTTCAAATTGCCTGTAATATTTGGGGTGTTTTATAACCAAGGTATAAACCAAAAGAACGGTTACTTTTTTTTACTCGCCCGGCATATTTTATGTTTGCGTTTTCGTTGCAGGTTATTGTCTTCCAGCAAATCAAAAAACAAGACTGCTGCTCTGAAGTGTTATGTTCAGTTTTGTAAATTACTTTGTGCGATGGACTCAGGTCTTCCGTCTGAAACCAACATGGATTTGCTTACGCTGTTGATAGAAACAGATAGCCCTGTCGTTAACGCTGTTTTGGACTACATGACGATGCGAGCTCGCCAGACGAAAAACGAACAAGGCCCCTACGATTTATCCAATGAGAACAGGTTATGATTTATATTTGTTTCAACTTTACCTGTGTCAAAACAGGAGTATATATACTTCACGATGATTCATTATTTCCCCCCCAGCAAGGAGTTATGTTTCATTTTCTTCCCCGTTCGATTTAAAACTTTCTAACTAGAATTCACAAGAAATTTCATTCTTTTTCCTCAGTGGACCATGGCAGTATTGTGAAGAATTTTTACCCGTGCGTTAAAACGAAGTTTGTAAGACTGGGTTATATTTTATTCTGCTACTTGGAAATTAATGACTTTCATTCTAGATTCATCAAGGCATAGCCTGGAGTTAAATGGAGTTTTATCGCTCCAGAGCGATTGATTGTAGGAAAACTTGATTTTGAATTTAATTAATATTATTATGAACAAGTTAAACAAGGTTAGTATATTATTATGAACAAGATTATGAACAAGTTAAAATATTGTTTGGACAAGTTTGAACCTTTTCTGGTTTTTGAATCTCGACTTAAATTAGCTCTGGGTTGAAGGAAATCTTACGTGTAAATATTATTATCAATTTGGTTGATTTTCAACTTCTTATTTGTGAACACAATCACAATTTCAAACTTTTGTTCAAAACTAGTTTTCAAAATTAGTTTTCAAAATTAGTTCAAAATTAATTTAACCAAATTTTGGCTTAGAACCGCTTAGGAGTACAGTTGAACCCTGCTTTTTTGAATTTTTAAAGGGAATGAAAATTTGTTCGAGAGAGTGAGTTTTCGAGATAGCCGAAGCTATATCAGCACCAAAAGTTCTAAAGGATTCTAAATCAACACCAAAGCCAAAAACTGTTCGAGTTAGCGAGCTTAGTGGGTTCGAGTTCGCGAGCTTCAACTACAAAAAGCCTTCTAAAGAATTTATTTCTGGGGAAACCAAATCTTTTATGTAACAAATTCGGAAACATCCGATGTCCGAAAAGATTTTCAAAATCTGTTATCTTTTTTTCCCCGCAGATCTTTGTTCAAAGAAATCATTCGTCTGATGTCATCACTATTTGTGAAGATCAATTCAGAAGAATTATTTGGGCATGGTCTCAAAATTGCAAGAACTGGCGATTTTGCCTCGTTGATATTACAGAGTTTGAGTCGAGTGGAGTCATCTAGTTATTATGACTTACCCGTGCTGGAAATGTCGTTGGATTGTTTGTGTAACATCATATACAAAGAAGGTTGGAGCACACATTATGATGGAGTTGGTGAGCAACTGTGCAAATCTATGTCTGATGTTTTTATTCAGGTATATATATTATTCTTGGAAAAATTTGATAGAGAAGCGGGAAAAAAGCGAACAATTTAAATTGCGGATTTTAGGCCTTCTGGACCTTCGTCCAGCAATACTTGCAGATTTCGTAACAATACTTTAGATTGACACGACAATTTCAAAAAGATCAGAAATCGAAGTCTCTCGTGCAAAAAATCAAATCAAACGAAGCCATGTTTTGATTTTCTGCTTGACAGAATTCACTTTGTCTTGAATGGCTAATCGCTTTGAAATTGGCGTGTCGATTTCACTATTGTTACAAAATCTGCTCTTGTTCTTACATCCTCACCAGAGTGGACATTATGAATACTGATTTACAGATTCATGTTTTTACTTTTACCGAGACAGATAGATAGTAACACGTTAGTAGTTTCTGATAGAAGCAGTCAGCTCTTCAGAAATGTTTTATACTGTTTTTTAAAACACTGTCGACCGTTGGTAATAGGGATATCATTCCAAACCTGATGAACTGAACAGTAAAACCTTCTGAACTTTGTGCTCAATTTTATATATGATAATATATGTCATACTCGATATGACATGCTTGTTTTGTTTGTTTTATGCGCATTTATGTATATGTCATACTGTGATGTATACGTAATTTACATGTAATGGAAAATACGTAATTTGCTTTTTCATATGAATTTTTTAAGAAAATGATTTGAATTTTGTTTTTTGAGAAAACAAGCACCAGGAATTATTTTCTATAAAACTACCTCACCTCACCTATGTCAACCTCTTGATCAAACTCCAGCGACAAATTCCTTTCAGGTGTTTCTGTCCATCATTGTTCTCGTCAGTTCGTCTATGTCTTTGCATCCGGCATCTGTCAATAGCGCATCTAAGTAGGTTGTCCTCCTGCTTCCTATATTTACTCTCCCATCGTGGGGATTCCACAAGAATAAAACTAAAAGGATGAATTAGATATTCAATTAAAATATTTTACAACTAATAAAATGAAAATTAAATATTAATTGCTTTACGTTTGAAAATTTCTTTGCATTCCCAATCGATTTGTTTACGTTTCAAAATTTGTTTACATTCCCAGTCGATTTGTTTACATTTGAAAATTTGTTTACATTCCCAATCGATTTGTTTACGTTTGAAAATTTGTTTACATTCTCAGTCGATTTGTTTACATTTGAAAATTTGTTTCCATTCCCAGTTGATTTGTTTACATTTGAAAATTTGTTTCCATTCCCAGTCGATTTGTTTACGTTTGCAAATTTGTTTCCATTCCTAATCGATTTGTTTACGTTTGAAAATTTGTTTACATTCCCAGTCGATTTTTTACATTCCCAAGTCGACTTTTTTAAATTCACAGTCGATTTGTTTACATTTTGAAAATTAGCAATCTATTCTCAATATCTATGAACATCTAATAAACATTTTGTGATGTGATTGGTTGATTTTAATCGTAAACAAATTGCAGAGAGATGGAGCGAATACACCATTTGTTTCTCTCCAACTAAGCATTTTTATTATATACACTTTCAAATATAGACCAGATAAGTTCTTGTTTTTTTTCTTTGCTTACCAAAGTTTTTGACTTTTTATCAGATTCTTCATTCGTTTCACATGGACAGAATTGGAGCTGCAACCTCTTTCATGGGCAAAGGTGTGATGACTAAAGCTGCAATTTGTTTGTGTCATGTTGCAAAAGAATGTCAAGCCTTTGGATTGAATAATGTTAGTTTTTTTGTGACGTTATTATTGCCTTAAGATGTCATACTTCAGATGGTAATTTCATATTCATGTCGGTTAAATTCAATTTGAATCTTAAATCAAGGCTCGCTATGCCATGACGAAAAAATAGCGAGCCCGAGGACACGCTGAAAGAAAATCAGAGAATCTTGTTTTAATTTAAATAAAGTGATTAGTTATCCTCCTTTGTCACTAATATTTAATTTTACGTGAATTTTCTCGTCGAAGAAAGTTGTACGAGGGTTGAAATTGTTTCAATAAATTGTATTCCTACGGGAAGAGCTACAATGAACTCCTCGTTTTAGGAAGTACGAGGCGAGGAAGCATGGAAGTACGGAAATACCGTTAGGAGCCAAGGAGATATCTATCCTCTTTCCAAAGTATTCTTTTGAAAATCGGACCAACTTATATGCTCCTGCAAAGTTTTTTCTAAAGTGCTCAGGCTCACTATTTTCATTCTTTAGTTTGGACTAAATTAATAAGATAACTTTTCATTCTAAAAGTTTGGACTAAATCCCTAAATTCCTTCTTTGGCCCCATTGTTGACAGCTAAAAATTGGAAAGGAATCTGACAAGCCTTGTGTCTTTTTCTTGAATCCGTGTTGTTTTTAATAAACGATGCTATGGCTCCTGGTACGTTTGTTAGAAGGATGCTTCTATTGGGAGAAGGCATTTCCAGGGATAAATATTCTTGCATTCAAGTCAGGAAGGCCTCGAGGGAAACATTTTTAACTGGTGAGAAATTTATTTTTCAAAGGAGTGCTATTAAACATCAAGGCAGTAAATGGAAGCTAGAGTTTACTCACTATCTTATGCCAGTTCTATTTTAAAAGACTGCTAAAAATGACTTGACAATGGGAAAGTTGTTTTTTCTTAGCCAGACGTTTTTATACTTGTTTTCGGCAGGGTAAATTGTTTGTGTGCAGAGGAACAATTTCAATATCAGAAAGAAATATTCACCCCTTGGCATTTGTTAGAGAGATACATTAATTCGAGACTTATTATTTGAAATTTTCATACATTCGTTAGAAAAACTTAATTTTCATTCATTCATTACTTTTAGGACTGGAGTAGTAATCTAGTCTCTTCAACAGCTCTTCAGACATCTGCAGACCCTAACAATGGTATTCCATGGTTGCTTCCACTTCTGACAGATCGAGTTTTGGACATCAGATGGTCTGGTTGGACTTTGTCTACTTCTCTAATGAATAGTTTCGAAGGAGCTGAGAGCATTGTTGGTGAATTCCAAGTTTTTCCTGGTGGTGTTTGGGCATCCGCTGTCGGTGTTATCCTTGACGATTTTGAAAATTTCCTTGTCAGATGTCAGGTAAAACTCTAATTTAAAGCTCTTAGATTGTAAAATTATCTTAAATGTCAAATTTTAGTGTATAGATGAAGTTCTTGAACTCGTTTTGGATTTAAATTTTTTTAATTTACGAATGATAAACCACAACTAATTGTCATTTTTGTTTGTCAGGACAGAAAGGTGGAAAATCTATTTATTTTCAGAACACCATTAAGGATTTTCCAGGTTGTTTTTACCTTTGAAGCATTCTTCATTGAAAATTCTAAAACAATTTTTTTTCCATAAAACTATTTTTCTCTCGCTACAATACATTTTTATTTGATCAGAATAAAAAATATTTTTGTGGTGTTGATGTAGAAACTAACAAATACTTTTTGAACCAATATGGATTAAAGTATTTGTTGTTATTATTCCAGACATGCAAGTTGCTGTCAATTTCTTTGTCAAAACTTCAGCAAGAGAATGGGAAAGAGAGAGTCGACATTTTATGGGACAGCATGGTTGTTCAGGATACTCAGAGCAAGGTATTTAAATAATCACGCCCGGAATCGTTTCTACTATGTTCTAATTTGAATTTGAATTTGAATTTTTTTTCTACTTTTAGTTTATCTGATTTCCTTTTTTATTTTAAGACAAACATCACCGGTTTTCCAGCCTTCTTGGTTCTGCTGGATCATTTCCATTTCTTCAACAAAATAAAGGAGAATCTTTTGCCAAAGGCGTCATCCCAGCATTCTGCGTCCACACCAACAATTCAACACAACGTCTCAACTTCATGCTCTACACCTTCGTTAGAGGCTCAAGAGAGTTATGAGCGGTTCTCGGGGGATGAGAACGATTCAGAAGCCGTTACCGTCAGTGCTGAATCGCGGTCTGGGACTAATTCTATCAATGATGGGAGTAAAGTAAGCTCAAAGGGTTCGCCTTCTCAACGACTGCTTCTTTCATCTGATGAGAATTCACTTCAGTCGACACAAAATGGAGGGGAAAGGATTTATAGGTACGAGAATAACAAGGGCAGATTTATAACAATAGTGAAATCGATACGCCAATTTCAAAGCGATTAGCCATTCAAGACAAAGCAGATTCTCTCAAGAAGAAAGTCAAAGTATGGCTTTGCTTGTTTTGACTTTCTACTTGAGAGAATTTGCTTTTTCTTCGATGGCTAATGGCTTTGAAATTGGCGTGTCAATTTGACTATTGTTACAAAATCTGCCCTTGTTTACGAGAATGTGTACATTTCTGATAAAATTTCAGGCTTGAAAGGAAATAACTAACGAGAAATTTGTCTGTTTTGATTTACGCTGTTCTTTAAGAAAAACGCTTGAAAATCTCTTTTTAAGGCATGTTCTCAAACCAACTGTTAGTTGTGAAAACTAAGGATATTTTTGCAAGCTATAAGTTATAACTTTATGAATTTTTCTTACAGCTTCCAAAGCTTGTGTTCTTGGTTAATTTTTGGCGGTAGCTCTGTGGTGATTCCACCTTCCACTTGGTGATTCCACCTTCCACCACAGGTCTTTTTCTTTGTTTTTCTTTCTTTGTTTTAGTTTTTCTTTGTCTTTGTCATGAGGTTAGTTTTGATTGTGAGAGCAACACATGGCTTCTCTTGGCTTAGGCTTCTGGTATTCATGTTTCAATGTTTAGAAGTTTGATTTAAAGTTACGGAATATTTATTTTCATTTCATTTCAATTGAGTTGAAAAAAGCTTTTTCAATTTTTAAATTTAATAAGAACTCAATTGAAATTCCCTGTATATGTACAGGTTTTTTTTTATATAAGAAACCAATTTATAAGAAACAGACCGGTGAAACCCACGAAAATTTAAGAAAATTTTACTAGTGAATAAAAAACCGCTAAGAAACTTTTGAATTTTTTAGGGAAGATTACATTTTGCTTAATGATGTTAATGGAACGGACATTACTAGTGAAATTTAGTCAAAAATGGTCCAAAACTAAGAAACTTTCACCAGTTCAGCATTAACCAGATTTCTTATATAAAAGAACGGGTACTTTATTTAACTGAGGCTATAGTTGTGTTTTTTGCACGGAAATTGAAAATCTGACGAAACAACTTTTAAAACTTTATTTTTTATATTAAACATGGGTGGATTTATAACCGTTTATAATTTCAATAATGTAACATTTTTGTACAGTCACAAAATTTATTGCGATTTTAACATTGCTTTTGTTCTGCTTTATTAATGTGGAAAGTCAATTATACATTAATAGTTTAATAGTTCTCAGTTATATTATATTAAAATATAACTTTTTAAATAATTTTATTTTCTGCATATTTACGATTTTACTATTATATATTCACTATTTCGACAGCCTTGGATATCACAGACTGCAGTAGTTGTCAATATTATTATTTGATCATTAAATATTTATGAGTGCAGGCCTTTTTGCGAGTTTCCCATAAGAATGTCGTACTCCGTTGCAAGCCCGCGGATCTTCGGGGTGTCTCGTTATCGCTTCTCGGCCTTTTGGCTAAGATCAAGTGTAGTATCTGTTCTTATCAGCTTAATATCTGATATGCGCCTCACCAAGGCGCTCAAATATTAAACTGATTTTTGGAAATAGCTCGTCGGTCTGAGGCTTGCCTCACCGCGAGCACGGGTTGTCCTGGTATTGCAGTACAGCTATGGATGGCCCACCCTTCTCAATAAACAAAAATTAAAAATTGCTTCAACAGCCTTGTAATTGCAACAGAAATATATAATTACAAGAATATTTACGACAAAAACAAACGCATTAAAATTTTTAATCAATTTTCAGAGTGAATCCGACACGATGAGAAAACATTTATCATAGTTGCTTAAATATTCGTGTATTTTTGTGTTGATTTAAGCCAATCTACTTTTTGCCGCTGATGGCTTGTTTTTACTGTAACATTATGGGTCCCACCTTGAGCAAATAGGATAAGGTGGTAGCGAAAAGGTGGGAGCCAGTGCTGGGAATTATGTAATTAATCCTAGTTTGTTTATTTCTGTTTCTTTTGTTTTGAATCTCTGCTCGTTCTTTGTTGCTTTTAATGTTGTTGCTTTTTTGTTGTTTCGAATGTTGCTGTTTTCGTATCTCACGCATTTTCTTGTTTTCATCCAGACTCAATATTCAGAGAAATGCCGAAAAGATTCTGGAATCTAAGGAATTAAATCAACACCATCCTTACACTGCAAAGTTTAAAACATCGTTGTTTGAGCTGATTATTCAGTTGTTACAAGTTGATGCAGAACCAGTTATTGCAAGTCTTGAAACTGAAGACCTCGTTGACGTCTTTATAAGGTATGTATTATGGTTTTGTATTCTAATTTGGTACTTGTATGTTATTTTTAATCAATATATCTATCCTTGTTGAACACTGAACACTGAACATTAAACACTGAATATTGAACACTGAACCATTGAACGCTGAACATTAAGCATTGAACATTAAGCACTGAACATTAAACACTGAACATTGAACACTTAGCAGTACACACTGAACATCAAACACTGAAAATTGAACATTGAAAATTGATTATTATATACTGAACACTTGATATTAAACATTGAACATTGAACACTGAAAATTGAACACTGAAAATTGAACACTGAACATTAAATACTGAACATTAAACATTGAACATTGAACGTTAAGAATTGAACACTGACAATTGAACACTGACAATTGAACATTGAACATTGAACACTGAACATTAAACACTGAACATTGAACACTGAGCATTACACACTGAACATCAAACACTGAAAATTGAACACTGAACATTGATTATTAAACACTGAACATTAAACACTGAACATTAAACACTGAACATTTAACACTGAATACTGAACACTGAACATTAAACACTGAGCATTAAACACTGAACACTGAACATTAAACACTGAACATTAAACACTGAATATTGAACACTAAAATATTGAGCACTGAGCGTTGAACGTTAAACATTGAACATTAACATTGAAAATTTTCCTTGAAGGAACCTAGACCCTGACGTAATCACTAGCCACACTTTGTCATCAAAAGACAATGCAAGTTCAAACGTAAAATATATTTCAAGTTTTATCAAAGATGCCGCAATGGCGAGAAATCTTCTTGCACTCATCAATATGCTTATCACAAAACACGAATCTGCCAAAGAGAAACTCATGAATGATGCACAATTTGCAAGAAATTTGGTTTCGTACTTCCAGTTGCCTGATGATTTTGCTACAGGTATGCTGGTTAACGTCATATTTTCAGGAGGTAAATGCGGGCAGAAATGTGCGTTGATTTAAGATGTTTTCACGTAAGTTTATCTTTTGAATTATGTTGGTGTGTATGTGTTACCCCCTGCAAAGTGAAACTTGAATTAAATTTCGTAATAGTTTAGAGTATAAGTTCACTTGGTCGTGTTGAGGTAGCAGAATTGGTTACATGTCAAGAAGGACGCAGAAAAAAATAAATCATTTGCATTATGAGAATAGCCAATCTATTTCTTATCATCATCATCGCCACCCTTCGGCCACGTGAGTGGTCAGTATTCCCTGTACAACATCTTTCCACACATCATGGTTCTTTATTCTCTTTGTCACTGTTAATTTGGGCGTGTAACTCTGGGAAATTTATTGTAGTATAGAGTAAGTTCATTTGGCCGTGTTGAAGTAACCGAATTGATGTAACAAAGAAAAGCACCTCACTTTTAAGGTAACGAAAATGAAAAAGTGAATTAAAAATGAATTCAGCTTAATTAAAATTGATTTCGAAAATGTATTTGGTGTGGGAGAACTTTTCTCCTTAAGTATTGCTCACTGAGAGAATCGACCGCCAGCTGTAAAATAAAGGTTTGTGAGCCATGTTTGCTTAAATTTAGAGCACTTTAGAACTATTTTATTTTGTTGGGCCCGGAAAATGGTCATTTGGCAATAGGACACCGGGGTGTTTGCCCCATTCGCCCCCCTTTTTTAGCGGGACTGCCTATTTTTGAGCGCTTTTACAGTTTTTATTTAAACTTCATCTTCATCGTACTTTCTTTTTAGTTTGCAAGCCATTTGACGATTCGCTGTTGGAACTGTGGAATGAAGCACTCAAAATTCTTATCAAAATCTGCAACAGCAAACAAGAAATCGAAATGATGAAAACAGAAAAGGAAGTCATCAAAGATTTTCATATTTTTTCTGGTAAGGTCATCAATGAATTTAGTCATGAACATTCCATCTTTGTCATCATCGTCATCATCATCATCTTCATCTTCATCATCTTCATCATCTTCATCTTCATCTTCATCTTCGTCATCTTCATCATCGCCATCATCATCTTTGTCATCATCGTCATCATCATCATCATTTTTATTCAAAAATGCAAATACTTTACAAATAAATCAATATGTAAAAATTAAATTTAAACCTGCATTCTACATGACCCAAGGGAATCAGAGTTTATCTTGCTTGGGCCGTAAAGAATAATACTAAATAGATCTAAATACAGTAAATCACAATACATATTTGTTAACGATAGTAGTTTGAACACAAACAGCAA
>JAYJMH010053958.1:0-13168 GCA_036873815.1 Phacellophora camtschatica | reverse complement strand
TAAAATCAATCAACTATTTATAGATTGCCCAGACTACCGGCATATGCCGCTTTTAACTCCTTCATATTTCTTTAACCTCATCAGGTCCTGAAATTAAAATCATATTGTAGCTCGGTAGTTCGGCGGGTGGTGAACAAAAATACTTTATTTTACTTGGCACAAATCTGTCTATAATTTTAGCAATGTCTTTAGTACTTTGAAAACAACAGAATTTTCATTTTGAGTAAATTGGATGCACTTTCAGCATGCAGGTTCTTAAAAGTGGAAGGTTCTTGAGAAAAAGTGTGAGTTGCAAATTTCAGATAGATATCGGAAACATCATTCATTGGAATTGATTTTGGCAGTGGAATCCCCTGTAAGGATGCAATTTGTTTGTTTAAAAATATTTCGGCACGTGATTTGCACGTGATTATTGTTTTTAACTTCAACAACTACACATGACATCCTATTATTCATGGTAAACTAAAAACATTTCGAACTCCTTGACTCGCTGCTGCTGAGCAGGTAACACGCAACGAAAATGTTCAAGTAAACCCAAATAAACTTAATAAACATACTTAGCAACAAAATCCAAACAACAATAAATAAAATTTTAAGCATTTGTACTTTTTTGGCTTCTAATTTAATACAATGCTTTTAAAGAGTCATTGTATAGCCCTGTAAGGCCATGAATGACCACCACACAGCTCATTATCACAAACAAAAAAATCAATATCTTCTGTTCTCTGTTTTATGCCACTGAAAATAGGAGGACATCCTATTTATATGTATTTTGCAAATTTGTAAACAAAAGACCAAGGGATATGACCTTTTCTTCACACAGGGAACTTTTCAGATGTAGATACAAGGTTCAATTTTGGAGATCATGTCTCGTGACCAGTGTTCAAGGCAAACTGAAATTTGTTATTTTGAAAGAAGTTTTAAAAAGGTCACTTAGAAAATCAGAGGTAAGTGTTACTGATCATAAAGTTAAGAATTTATTTCAAAAATTTTAGTGATTATAATTATTTTTATAGTTAACTGTAGTGTAATTAAGAGCGTTTTCACATAAAAGTCTCATCACCCTGCTTCTATTTTAACCACAGTTCTCTAACAAATAGGTAGGCTATGCACTTCTTTGTTTTGTTACCTTTGTTTTGGATAGAAGAGAAGCGAGGCGGAAGAAAGGAAAATGTATTTATCCGTGTCTAGTTTAACTTTCTGCAAAATAAAATTAGCTGAAACTTCAATTTTTTTAAGGGGGATTAAGGTAAGGAAGGGGAACAAGCAAAAAAGAAAAGGAACGAAATTGACAAGATAGTGTATATTACGTTGGTCTGTTATTGCCCCTTTTTATAATTTTAAATTTTATTTAAAAATTTTTGGGCAATATACATAGGAAATTTACTCATTTCACATGTGTAAGTTTTTCGCATAGGAAACGGGCTGTACTTGTAGAAAGTTTGAAAAGAAACACCCAAGCTCAGGCCCTTGTTTCTTGAATTTTCTATTTCGTCGTTTGTTATGAGAAAAAATAGAACAATAGAAGCAATATTGCCATACCTTGTAGCAGGTAGTGCATTTGATGATTAAAAAAAGACAAAGGTAAACATGTACCAGGATTTATGGGATATTTCAATTGTTTTTATAATATGCTTTTATTTTTCTTTATGTGTAATGGAAAAGAAAATAATATGTTTTCATATGTATTATACATAAAAGCCAGACTGGAAACTTTGTCATGCCCGGGCAATGCAATAACTTGCCGGCGCAAAATGAAATAAACAAAGGCCTACGTCACAAATCCATTGTTCATTTGCCCGCGCACTTTACAAACCTTCCACTCTGGCATAAAAGTTTTGAACGAGATGCAAAAAATTAAAAAAGAAAACAATCTTATAACTGAACACAATCAAATCTGAGTCGTGTAGATAGAAATGAAACCACAATTACAATTGGAATTGGAAGAGGTTTTATCGAAGATTTATTGAAAATTTAATCTTAATTGCAGTTTCATTTTAAGAATTTTGTTACAGTTCTTAAAATTGTCTTTTCCCATCATTAGAGATACACGTTAAAAAGAAATAAAAACCATAGACTATGTAAAAACACAGCTACAGCTTCGATTTCAGTCTCAATTTGTTCTTATTATTTCTGGACTACACGTTTTTTTTATAAGAAACGTTTTATAAGAAACTCACTGGTGAAACCGACGAAAATTTAAAAAACCTTTACTAGTGAATGAAAATTGCTCAGAAACTTTTGAAACTATTAGTGAAGATTACATAATGCTTAATGATTTGGAGTGGACATGATGTTAGATGATTGATTCAGTGAGGACTTTTCTCCTGTACAGTTAGTATACCGTAATAATTCGATTAAGCCTAGGGGGGCACTTGCACCTGTCAGATTTCATACATTTTGTCTACCAAGTTTTATACATTTTGCTCTCAGCATAATATTTAAATTTTTCTTCCAAATTTCTCTCGTCTCGAAAATACACCTACCTATCCCCCTAAATTTTATGTCAGCCAACCAGAAGCTTCAGTTTTGCACCCCTCAACTCAGAAAAAAGCTACACACCACCCCGAATGAGGCTTGCAAGAAAATGCAGAACTAAGTTTCAATGGTAAATTTTGCCTACTGCAGTTTTTCAGCCAATGAGAAGCCTCAGTTTTGAACCGATCAACTGGTGCAAAATATTATTTTAGGGGGTTGTGTATTTTTCTCTATTCTTTTTAAACCAGAGAGTATTCAGGGGGAATGTCCTAAAAATTCAAAAACAACATCGACAACAACTTGTTTTCAATATCATGGCCGAAAAACTATGCTCGCTGCTGCAGCAAAAAGCTTCAATCGTAAGAAAGAGTCAATCTTTTTCTGAAAGTCAGAAAAAAGAAAAGCTGCTGGGGATGAAAGAAGTTTTTATCCGGGAATGGAAGTAGAACGAATTGCAGTTTCATCATTGTTGATGCGCGATAGCGATTGCGGCTAATAAATAGGGCCTAAAAAGTGTGAGATTTTTCATTTTTAAAAAGCAAAGTAAAGCATTGCAAGTGCACTGATGACTGATAAAGATATGTGTAAAACCGATTCACATATAAAGATATGTGTAAAACCGATTAGACAGGTAAACCTAAAAACAATCACAAATCAAGACATTATTTGCCAATTACTGATGTATATAATAATTATACTTTCAAAATCGGTTGGCAAAAAGACTGCAGTTTAGGTTTTTCAATTCATTTGTTTTTTATTTTTCGGCACATTTTTTTCGTTTTATAAATAAACTGATTAAAACATTAATTTTGAAGACTTTACCTTTGCAATGCAAGAATTTTTTCTTTTTGCGGGGGGGGGGGGGTGGGTAGTAGCCCCCAAATGAATTAAAGAAAATTCAACAAATGTGTAAATTATTTGATTTGTAATTTTGAAAAATGACAGTAAAGACATGACAGTCATTTTTAAGCATCTCTGGCAATTGCAACAATTTTTTGGTAACCTATGAAATTTAAGTAAAACAATTCGATTAAAAATCTCAAAATCATCGAAAACTTGGTCTGCTAAAGTGCAAATTGATGATGTAATATATTTCTATGACCGTTGTCCAAATACAATTTCTTTTCTGAAAACTGTTTTCATTTTTATCAGGTTTCGAAGATAAAATAATTCCCTGGCAGGGGAGATCTTTTCAATCATTAAAATTTTGTTGCTTTTTCATAGAAAGTAAAATAAACAAAAAACCAAAATTCATGTATATATATAGTTTGTTTTGTGAACACTAAATAGCAAGAGAAAGGGGTATTTCAATATATATATATATATGTGATATGAATGCAATATGATAGAGTTTTAAATTCACAATAACGTTTCAATGGATAATATATTATATAGATATATGTATCATTTGTAAACAAATATGACTTTAAAGAGATGTGTGAGGGGACACAAACAATATATAACAGAGTATATGCTCTGTTAATATTAATATTTATTAATATTTATTGTGGCTTGGTTTGCAATCGAAATTGATGAATTTTGTTCACAAAATGTTGACAGTTAAAGTATCTTCTAAAGAGAGTATCATCCATTTTGATCAAATGGGGGGGGGGGCTTATTCGAGAGGGGGGCTTAATTTAATTATTACGGTATACCCAGTTTTTGTAATGTTTTTATTGAAAAAAGATAAACGGAATTTTTTAAGAAACTTTCAAGGAACTTCCACCAGTGAAAAGTGGTCCAAAATGGTCTATAATTAAGAAACTTCTACTAGTGGAGCCTTAGCCAGTTTTCTTATAAAAAAACGTAATTTTTATAGCTTGCTCGCTGCCTCCTCAAACCTTGTTCTTGTTGGGTTCTTATAAAAAAAACATGTAGCCTTTTGAAGGAGCTTTGGTAAAGGAAAGAAACTCACTGGGTCTTTTTAACTTATTCGTTAAAAAATTGTTTCCGTGGTTTTACTTGCTATCATACTTTACTCCAAATTCATGCATAATAAAGTATTACAATCAGAAAATAACCAATCATCATATTTCATTCATTCATTTATCGTAATTGGATACGTTACATTCGGAGAGAAGAGAAGGACGCCCAAGGTTGTGGTTTGAAGCTTTTGGCAACTTTCCAAATCCTCGGCTCGGAGAGAGATGAACTTCTACGTCATGAATTCATAACAAATTATTAAAACCATAACTACAACAAGCAAATAATGTTATTCACGTTTAGTTCACGATATTTTATAAAAACCTTCACCCGAAACTGAGGCTGAAGTTATTTAGCCTTTTTATCAATACGAGGTTCAAAGTTATTTATTCTGTTCCTGGACTAAAATCAATGGACTGATTAGAATTTTTACAATCGGCGTAGATATGCAAGGCTATGCTACGGCTCATAAAAATACAGGAAGATTTCTGGACTTCGATTTTCCGCCTCGTAATCGTTTTTCCAACTTCAAGCAATGGCAAATTCCAACTTTAACAAAGAACTCTTAAAGGCACTAAAAGCCACAAAGTACCCATTACCCATCTTACCCCAAGCCAATTTATCTTGCCTCTGTAGACCATATTTGAAAAGAAAATGTAAATTAAATTATCGTATATTTCTTATATAAATAAGGGAATATCTTTAATATTTATATATGTGTTTATTTATAGAGCATGCCTATTTTTAAAGAATGCGAAATGAAGTCCAATGAATGTAGACTTGCTCCAAGTCTATTTCGTTTCGTTAATCAGTAAAAAATACAAAAATATGTAATTGGGGAGGAAAATACCCTGTGTAGGAGCGACTTCAGGAAAATTAGAACGAAATTTTTTTCCTGAGGTCTCTCCTCCGCAGGGTACTTTCCTCCGCAGTTACATTTTTTTTTACTTTCTACTGATCAACGGAACGAAATAGACTTGGAGCAAGTCTACGAGGAATTTCATGATAAAAATCTGAAAAATATATGTTTGTCATTTGTATGGAAAATGTAATGTCTTACTAACGAATAACCTTTTTCAGGTACAACCATAAATAATGGAAGTAGAAGAAGCTGATGAAGGGCAGAGAGTGGAGTTGTTGGCGAAGGAGAAGGAGAAGGAGAAGGAAGAACAGGAAGTAGACTCGTTGAAAGAAGAAAATAAAAAAGAAAAAGTAGAATTATTCAACGAAGATGGAGATGAAGGAGAAAACAAGATTAAGGTGGAGATATTGGAGCAAGGTGACAAAGAACATAAGGTTGAAATATTGGATCAAGGAGAAGAAGACCACAAGGAAGAAACTGCACCACTTGCTGGTCCATCACAACAAAACTTGGCAAAAAAGTTTCTGAGAAAGAAGAAAATAAGAATTTGGAAGAATATTTTGTTCGTTACTATTTCTTTTATGATAACCTTTATGTCATTTCAATCCCTTCAAAACGTTCAAAGCAGTTTAAACGCAAAGGAAGGCATTGGCGTTGCTTCAATCAGTGTTGTTTACTTCTCCTCAATAGTAACTGGATTATTTTTCACTTCACTTATCATTAATAAAATTGGTTGCAAGAGAAGTTTAGCTATCTTTACATTCTGTTATGCTGGTTTTGCTGGTGCGAACTTTTATCCTACATGGTACACAATGATACCTGCTTCTGTCATACTTGGTGAGTCAACATCTAAATAATCTACGGTATTTAAATTTTCTTTCTTCCAGCTTCCAAATGCACTAAAATCTTTTCAGTGCATGAGAATCATTTCGGTGCACGGTAACGACTTTCGATAACGTCCATGTTCTTTACGATAAGGACTTTACGATAAGAACTGAATACTTTGTAAAATGATATTGGGAGATAAGGTACAATGTATGTATAAATTATAAAGACATAGTTACATTTAGCTGTAAATTATTATTGTTACGTTATGCCCGGCCAATGATAACCAAAATGTACGGTTTCCCCAACACCAAAGGAACATTGAAGCATGCTTAAAGTTAACATTTGGAAAATGATTTATACATGAATGGCAACATACAACGATATATTAAAATTCATTTACTGGTTTAAGACACTGGTACAAAAGACGGGAAAAATCTCATTTCTGACTCGGTGAAGATGTACAAGATCTCATGAAAACTTGAGAGGACTCCAGGACAGGGTTGGAGCCCCCTGCACCCCCTTGCACTTCATTGGCTCCGCCCCTGGATGACTGCAAAGCAGCCATGTTGAATATTTTGATTATTAGCGCAAAATTTGTTGATTTGCCGTAACTCAGCAATTATTGAGACAATTTTTGGGGCATCTGGTACTATTTCTCTTTCTCTGGAAGCTTTGAATGATCTTTAGTTACAATTCATTATTGTTTTGTTTTTCAGGAGTTGCGGCAATTCCGTTATGGGCTGCAAAGTGTATTTATTTGAACTCTTCTGCACTTGAATATGCCAGTCTCACTGGGAAAGAAAAAGGACCCGTTGTCACCCAAATATTTGGCATTTTTTACATGTTGTTTTTGATTGGAACAATAGTTGGAAATGTTCTGATGTCCGTCATTTTAAAGCCTGTTGGTAAGTGCACAAGTTCAATGAATTTTTAAAAATATGCTAGTGATAGGAAACGCACGTGTTAGGTAGACTCACTGCATGAGTTCCCTGTACTTTCGCTCTTTGTTGTTGTTGTCGCTCGTCAGTTGTTTAGTTTAGTGTAGCGGAGGAATATCAGGCGGAGGAGCGAACTAGCGAACTTTGTAGTGACTAATTGTATAATTCAGAGCTTACACCCGCCTTATCTTATATTACTTTGCCGTGTCTGGTTACTTTTTGGCACATTAGTGTGGCGTCCTGAAATCAGGGCAGCGTTTACATGATACCAGACGATACCGGACGATTAGTTAAATCAGGGCTGCGTTTACATGATACCGGATGATATCGGACGATACCGGACGATTAGTTTTCGTATCAGACTGGTCTCAGCAATCCTGTTTACGCAGCATTTAATTACAATCCTCTCTCCGTGGTGAAATATTTTGTTTTAATAGTTTTTGGTTCTATCTTTCTGAAGCAAGGAAGTTAGAATGAGGCTTTGGAGCGAAACAGTATCGGATTCATGCGATTTACACGAACTGGAATGTGGTAGAGCGCACATAACAAAACTACAAGATTCTTAAGATTAATTCTCTCCTTATGGCTCGTACCAAACGTACTATGACTCAGCCTACCGACAAATCAGCATCAATCAGGAATGCGATTATCAATTCCATCAATGAAATCAGAAAGATCAAGAGAAGAGTATGGCACGTATTGGAATATTTTTCATACTACTATCACAGCGGATCCCGGAAAGGCGATACGAGGCGTACCGGATTGAAGCGACACCGTGTAAACGCATCCCCTATCCGGTATGAAAGATAATCCTGTGCAGGAGTAATCCGGTATGGTGTAAACGCAGCATAGATCAATAGCGACACTACGATCTATGTAATAAGCCTACGTTGGCATATACTATTACACTGCTACATATTACACAACATCAGTGTAGTGTATGTAAGATTTACTTAGGAGCCTAATTGCCATCGCCCCCCGCTAATTAAATTTTGAAAAATTTTCCAGCCTCCCCTGGGTGTCGTGTTTTACAAAAGTGCGCTCTGATAATCCAAATTATGTTCGTTACTTTTTTAACTGCAATCTTAGATTTTTTGAGAAGTCCTTCATTGGCTTTACGATATTCCACAGCCAATCCCATCCCCGCTTATTCCAATCCCTGCTTGTGTTTCCTCTCCTCCCCCCCGCTAATGCCGACCCCCGCTAGTGAAATCCTGTCAGAAATTCCAACCCACCCCGGCAATTAGGCATCTAAGAGTACTAATATGAGATCGTGTAAAGGGTTCTAGTGGAAACCCTTCCAAAAAGGTTTGACAACTCATTTGACATAGTTGGGAGATAGAGGAAGGGTAAATTGACTAAAAATAACTGCAAACGATGGGTTCTTGTAATATTTATAAATTCTCCCATCAACTTTTGTTTAAACAAATATACTTCCAGACTCTTTCAAGCGATTTACCACTGGTAATATAGCCCAAAGTTGATGATACTTTCATTTGAAATTGATAGTAATTTTTCGAATGATCACAATTTTGATCGTCACACTTTCTGATCATACTATAATCTTTAGAAAGCGAGAAAAAATGTGATTCACCGTAATAATTCGATTAAGCCTTAGGGGGGCTTATTCAAAATTCGACCTTCGATAGGGGGGCTTATTCGAGAAGAGGGCTTATTCGAGAGGGGGGCTTATTCAAAAGGCAGCTATTTTGGCAAAATAGGCGGGTGGCTTATTCGAGAGGGAGGGTTTTTTCGAGAGGGGAGTTTAACCGAATTATCACGGTAATTAATTTATTGGTATCTAATTTCATTCCATATCTGCCTCGAAACTTGTCTCATGCTCTTTTACTTGGATCTACAGAAACATTTGAAAGTGCACTGAATAGAACGTTTACTCCGCGTGCAATGCCACTGACGTGTGGCGCACACGATTGTCCCAGTCGTCGAATAACTGCAGCTGGTAATACAACCACAACTCGGACGAAGCAGGTCAGCCCAGAAAGCGTGTACATGTTGATGAGCATTTTTACAGGAGCAATTATCTTGGGTGGATTGATTATTGTTTTTTTCGTTGATGAAATTGAAATTAAGGAAGAAGACAAGAAAGTGAAGAAAAGAAGAAGTATTAAGACTGAATTAATGTCTACCATGAAAATAGTGTATGAAGACAAAAGAATGGCACTTCTTCTTCCGCTGCTTATCTTTGCTGGTTTGCTGCCTGGGTTTGTTTCCGTCGATTTTACGAAGGTATGCCTGATAAATTCAGTTGTATATTTTTATTAATTATTCTTTGAATTTTCTTCCTTTTTCTTCTTCCAATTTTAACGATGGTTTCTTTCCTTTTTCTCATTTTTGGTGTATTGTTTCCTGGATTCAATTCTGTCGATTTTAGGAAGGTTTGCCTGTCAAGTTCAAGTTGGATGTTTTTGTTATTTAACCCTTCTCTGTTCTGCCTTTATCTTCTTTCAATTTTAACAATTATTTCTTCCCTTTTTCTGATTTTCGTCGTTGCCTGGATTTGATTCCTTCGATTTTAGAAAGGTATGCCTGTTAAGCACAAGTTGGAATATTTTTGTTTATTAATCCTTGATTATTCTCTCTTGATCTTCTTCCAATTTTAACAATTGTTTCTTCCCTTTTCTGATTTTCGCTGCCCTTATTTGAAAGATCCCGAATTGGAAAATAGTCTGGAAATATATGATAATAACAACAACTGGAAGCATTTCCCTTGGAGGCCTAATTCTATTTAAAGTATTGTTTATTGATAATATTTGAATATTTGAAAAGTGTAAACAAATCTGGAATTTCAATTTTAGTCTTACGTTGCGTGTGCATTTGGCATTGAGAACATTGGCTTCGTCATGATAAGCTATGCAGCGGCCCAATCTTGTCTCTCAGGCCTGATTGGCAAAGCAGAACTTTGCATTGGACGAAAGGCATTGATATGGTTGACTTTCTTTATCAACATGGCAATTCTGGCGTTTCTTCTCGTCTGGGAGGCAGATAAATATCCACCTTACGTTTTGTATATCATAGCTGGAAGCATTGGTGTTGTAAAAGGAGTCTGGAGAGTAGAAACTAATTGTAAGTTGCTTTGTTTTCTGTAAGGAAATTTGAGACGCCACAATAACCTTGCAAATGTCAAACTATTTTGGGGACAGTCGGAATCGGAATATTTCATGTCATACTTGCAGTTCATATTTATTCAATATAACTCATCTGCTCTTTATGTGAGGGCATCCATAATTTATATACGCACTGAGAGGGAGGGGGTTAAACCAAAAACATGCATCTATTGTTATTGTCAGCCTTTTCTATTGTTCCTTTGCGTAGTGAGGGTGTGGGCTAATGTTTCATATTATTCTTTTGCGTACACATATGAAAGATTTTGACACAGAGAGTGTAACAAAAAACAAATGCTATTTGAGTGCCACGTTTTTTTTTCGTTTTTCGGAAAATTTATTGTGACTTATTTATTTTATTTTTGTAGCGTATCCTGGTGTTTTGTTCATCAAAAATCAAGAAACTGCATTCTCAGTCGTTCGCGTTGCAACCTCACTTGGTTATCTTTTATCGTTTGCCTGGGGGTATTATCTTTGTGTTTATATAAAAATATACATCCTTATGACATTTTTAGTTCTGTCTGTTTTGGGTTACTCTGCTACAGAATACATCGAGGGAAGAAGAGAGAAAAAACAGAAAATTGAAGAGAAGAAAATCATTGAAATGGCTGATGTTAATATGAACACGTAATTCTTTGGAGGCAGACTGGCAGGCGGACATTGCATTGTATTGTTTTTTCACATAAATTTACATGGTTTTTTGTCGCCTGTCGCAAGATTATCATTGGCATCTTGTGTAACCTCTCATGTGTAACCTCTCGGTTTAACCTTTCAAACAGAACAAGATTCAAATCCCCAAAACAGCCTGGAGCATCTAACACTTAGACAGAATTTTCTGGTGTTTCGTAGTATCAATTTGGTTCCTTTACATTCTCATGATCAGCTCTATTTTCTAACGTTTTTTACTTTTATATTTTTTCTTTCTTTTTCTTGGCATCTTTTAACTTTTGCTGGACAACTGTACTTTGGGTTTACGAATCTGAGCACGTCTGAAATCCAGAACTATACTTCATTCATTCAGCGAGGAAGACTTATTTTTACACCCAAGTTTGTACTCAGGGTAATCCTCTCGCAGGAACACGTCGGACGGGAGTGTACCATTAAGATTTTATAAACCCACCCACCTTTAATGTTCAAATTTTCCTGTTTGTCCTATTGCTGTGTTTCATTCCATCATACCCAATAGTAAGGACAACTATTAATATCTAGCCCAACATGGAAGCATTTTCGTAAAAACTTGTACCCATGTTTTGAGAATTTATCGGCAGCACATGCCCGTACCTATGTATTAGGGTGTGATGACATTCTCACCTTGTGATGACGTTTTCCCCTTGTGATGGCGTTCTCCCCTTGTGATGACGTTGACGTTCTCCCCTTGGTCAACTCGGTCAACTCATAGTCAATAGAAAATTGACTATGGTCAACTCCATCTTTTCTCTCATAAATGGTCCCACTTACACGACTTAGATAATTTGCAGAAATGAAATATCTATCAAAGTTGTTTTCGATTGTTTTACTGTTTACACTGACGTTTTAGTATTTTTGTTGTAATTGCTTTGAACAATTTTCATGTCAGCAATCTAAACAAGTCAGTATCTTATCTGTTAGAGAGATTGTTTTTACATTTATTTTAGCAATCTAAACGGAGGCGTTATCTGTTAGAGGGATTGTTTTCACACTTATGTTAGCATTCTAAACAAAGGCATTATCTGTTGGAGCGATTGTTTTTACATTTATGTTATAGCAATCTAAACAGAGGCATTATCTGTTAGAGGGATTGTTTTTTGTGTGTTAAAAATTGTTTTTCATCGCATACCCTAGGCAGTCGCAGTCTTTAGCATAGAATTTACTGTTATTGTATATGTTGAACTGTGCTTTTTCAGGTTTTAAGGTTAGTAAGATATTTTTAATTGATACCCTGGAACCAGAGCCTCCTAAAAATAACACAGGAAAATAACACAGGGAAACAAGGGAAGGGAAATTAAAAAAAAGGGAGGAGGAGGAAAAAACTTTCCTTTCTCCTCCTTTCTTTTTATTTTTTTGTTTTTTGTTTTGAGGCTTTTTCTTTTGATAGGCTTTTTTCTTTTGAGGCTCTGGTTCCAGGGTATTTAATTAACTGATTAAACTGACTTATGCGTTGTGTTTGTATTTCTATAGTTTATTATAGGTGGTTATTGACTATGTCAGTATTTCATATTCGCATTATTATTGTTTCTGGTCTTGTTGTTGAACAGGTCATTATTTACGGCAAAAGTGACACCAAGAAGAAACATAAATAGGTTGGGCATCGAAATATTTCATTCCATTCATTTCAGTATAATATAATGTTTTCAAAGCAAAGTTGGTTGGTTGACAATATTTTGGTAGTGCACGTAATTTCCTTTATGGTGCCACTTTTTGCTGTTAGTGGCCAGTCATCTAGTTTGTTCAGGTTCATACTGTTAGTAAAAAATCAAATTGTAATTTCCAGTGAGGGTGTACTTCTTACCTTCCATTACGCGGGGGCCTATGCCAGTTTTCATATGCTGACCACCTCCAAATATTGTGCTAGCCTATTTTTAGAAAGGTCTCATTTATTGTTCGACTGATTTTCCAGATTTTTGTAATATTCTTTATTACCACATTACCAGCATTAGATGATGCAGTCATATTTTTAAGAATAGCTTTTTATCCTTGAAAGACCCCACAAATATTAAATTGTTGTTCATTCTGGTATTCACAGACTCTAATAATATTTATTTATCACGTTGGACTCCTAATATTGACACATAAAAAACCCCAGTATTATAAGAGAGCTTTGATAATTTTAAACAGGGATGTTGAAAGTGCATAATGCCCGTTCCCATTAGCCTCCCCCCCCATAATTTTAGGAGCAATGGTAAATAAAAAGCAATTAAATAATTAAACTTTTGGTCTCTATTGTTCTCAGAACAATAAGCCATGAACCTGGAACAGCTTCCGACGGCATTACCTGTTAGATATGTTAGTTAGATACGGCATTACCTCAATGGCGTCCC
>JAYJMH010053947.1:0-13171 GCA_036873815.1 Phacellophora camtschatica | reverse complement strand
AACACGAAAGTCGTCAAAGAAATGTACTATGGGTAATTTTCGCCCGCAATGGCTGCTGGTTAGCAATGGGTCTTTAAATTCAATTTTTTCTTGATTATTCTGTATATTGGACATTGGCTTATGCTGTATATTCTCCTTTACGAATCTGAAAATCAAAAAACCTTTCACACACTTTGCGACAAACATAAAACGTAAAAAATCAACTGATTCCGAAAAATCATTCTGCAAAACGTATTCCAAAGAATTCTACATGTTAGATCAGTGAAAATTTAACCTCGTTCTCATAAATGTTTGTTAAAAGAAGAAATACGCCTGGTACCTTTTTTCGTTTTTCTGCATTTTGATTGGCTCTTACGAAACAATTAGAATACCGAAAATCTTATTCTGTTTATGTTGCATAAATTAACATAATCTCGTAAAAATCCCTGGGAACGAGGTTGCCATTAATTTTCTTATATGTAAATTAATCATTGCAAAAGTCATTAGTTCGCTTCTCCGCCAGGTATTCCTCTGATACTGCTATTACTCCATGGACTGAAGCGACAACAACAACAACAACAACATGAAAGAGCGAAAGTACAGGGAACTTATGTAATGAATCTATTGTAAATGTACCACCCATGTTCTTCGTGTAAGGGCTGAATATTTGGCAGATGCAAACTGATATGTTTATTACTCTAATTACTTTTCAGTGACGAAGAAAATTTAATTTTCAATTCTCGTGGATTTTTTTTGTAGCAATTTGATGCAACAAAACCTAATTGGGTATTGAGAGTTGTCAGCGACGCAAGTGCAGTGAGTAGAAATAATTTTCTTATAAAATATTTATACAATTCAAACAAAAATGTTTTTGATCATATTGCTCAAATAAGCAAATAAGCCACCATTTGTTGCAGAAAACTGTTGCTTCCCACCAGGAAGAAAGTTTGCAGAGAATAACCTACCACGCATGCGCAAAATAGCACACTCTGAACTAAAATACTAAAAGCATCCCAATTTTTAGATTTATTGAGAAAACCAACGACAAATCGAGCCAATGAAGTTAATTTTTTTGGTACTATTTTCTGACGAGTTGTACATGTTCAACTCATGTAATTTTTTGTCCCACGTGAAATGTCGAGCAGGTGTAGTGACCACTATATTAACAGCAAGGTCCCAACCAATTGGTGGCATGGTCAAAAGCCTGCTTAAGGAGTCACATGCTGGGAGCCACGTGCTCCCCATTCTCCTGGGAAGGTCTGAGACAAAGGTCATTCAAAGTCCTAGCAGGGCTCCCTTGTAATGAGGGGTGGGAGATTAGAAATTCCCTGGTGAATAATTGGGCGCGAGATGCGATTTGGTCATGGTTGATCGATTGCGGATGCCAATGGTTGTTCACTTTGGTTGAAATACTCCCATGGCCAGCAATTTGAGTGCAATTAGCAGGGTGATGTCATCGTGATGTCATAACTCAATTCAGACTACTCTTTGACCAAGCCTTCTGTTTTTGTATGGCTGATCAAAATGATACCAACCCGAGAACGATGACAACAAATAATTTTATATTCAAATTTTAAAAATAAATCCTTCTATGCAAAACATTATTTGTCCTCGTTTACTGTAAATTTATGCCAGAATCAAATCACATATACATCTGTTTCGTTCCCACCATTTAAGAATTTAGAAAGACTAACAAAGACAGGTTTATCGGGGGTTTATCATTCTGGAGTTCAAGGGTCAATGCATTTTGACTTCAATCCAATATATTACAATTCAGTTACAATTAAAACATGGCAATGTTGTGGTTTGCTTTTGTAGAGCGAAATTGAAATAAAGAAAGACACAGAGAGACAAGATGAAATCAAAGCAATGAAGGCTGCTTGGGAGGCTGCGGAGCCTGGCAGAGCTGCGAAGGTAACATTTTCATTTGGAAAATCTGCTTTAAACAGTTTAAATGTCATTAACTACAATTTAGGCCTCAATATTCAGTTTAAGAATGAAATGTGTGTGTGCGCGCGTGTGTATGCGTATGGTTTACAGTGACATTGCCACGTTATAAATCTCACAAATCAAACACACGATATTGCACAAATAAATCAAATCAAATTTTGTTTGTCGGCCCCCTCAGGACACATTTTGAGCATTGAAATTTTCGTTGTAGGCCCAACAAACAAGGCTAAAATTTTTGAATGAGAACTTGATTAAAAATGGAAAAGGAAGTAAAGAATTGGTGAAAGAAGACGGAGAAGAGAAAGGAGAAGAAACAGAGAATCTTCCAGAACCAGGTATGGATTCGGTGAAAATAATTAATTAATTAGTTTGTCAACTTTAGCAAACTACGTTTGACATTCTTCTGAGATATGGCATTTAAAATAGTTCAATATTAATATAAAGAGGAAAAGATAAATGAAGGAAAAACTTATTGCATTTTCCCAAAGTGAGTATGAATGAATCAGTAGGGATGTTTGTTTGTATTAAAAGCAATGTGAGTTTTAAAATAAGTTCCTATACAACGTTACAAAGAAATTAAGAAATAAAAGCAATCTCAATGAAAAAGGACCATTAAGCAAAGAAAGCTTTTATTTTTTTTAAAGAAAAAAATGACCATGAAACGAAAATAATTAATAATTTCAGAGAAAACCATTGCTACGATGTAAATGTCATGACGCATAAAATTAATATATCTTAACGGAAAACATGGTTTTACAGCGTGTTAAAATAAAGGTTAGTCAAATTACTAAAGTTAAGACCCTCAGTTAAATTTTTATATTGAAATAAAATTTTCTTCGCAGCTCTATCGCCACCATCTCCCGGGCCTCTGGTTGATTACGAGACAAGTGAATTGACATTGACGCCACCAGTTAAAGACCAAGAAATGAATTTAAAGCCATTTGATGTGACACCTTTTATTAGGTATATATAAGGTTTTAAAAAAGTTCTTTAAATTTGAGATTTTCACTCTGAACAAAAGCCTAGTGCATAAAAATGTAGAATTTAAGCAACAAGAGTTGAGTTGGAGCAAAGTTGGTGCAAAATTTCTGTGATTTATTTCCTTGGGTAAATGCGTAAATAAAATCGTTAGTTTAAATGTGGTAAAATCCTGAGATTATAATCCTTTAGTTTAAGCACTTTAGTTGCACCAGATCCAAGATAATGCAACATAATCTAATCACAAATACAACATAATCCAAAGAAATACCAGTTACACCTGATTCAACATAATCGAACGAAATTCAACAGAAAACATAATGCAAGGAAATAATAGTAACACCAGATTCAACATAATATAACCACAAATACCAGTTGCAACATAATCCAAAGAAATGTGGTTACGCCGGGACACAGGTTCAGCTGCACCAAATCTAGCATAATCCAACAGCAAATCTGTACTAAATCCAACGTAATCCAAGTACTAAATAAAAGTAACTGAGACGTCAAGGAAATCTAACAGTGTACCTAGTTTATATTTTCTAAGACGATTTTGTATTTATATAATAATGTGATTGAAATCTAACGGTGTCTGTGTGAACAGATTCTACAATTAAGATGGTTTCCAGATAGTCGTTCGTTTGAGTTTATTTGCTTTGTTTGTTGATTAAAATAATTTTTTGCTGGGCCTAGGTCAAGTGGAAAATATGTTCTTTTGGACGATGCTGAAGAGGAGAAATTGCGAATTGAAATGGAAGAAAAAATTCAACAATACAAAGCTTTTAGAGACGGAGTTTTGCAAGACAGAGAGGAAGATCGAATTGCTAGGAATTTAGAGAAAGAAAGACAACTTCAGGAATATGAAGCAATGCAGGTGATAAATTTTTTCACATCGATCATAGAATTTTATTTATAGAATGCATGCTAGTTAATACTACATGATGAAACAAACTATGCAAGCTAATGACACATAGAAAGAAAACGTGAAACTAGTCTGGGTCGTGAGTTGTGAGTTACGTGTTACTCTGAAGCACTGTCTAGTCAGCGTTAAAATATAGAATTTGTATGAATTTCACATTTTCATATTTAATTTCCAACCTAGAGAGCAGGGGTCAATAGTTCTTCCCCAAACACAACATGCACCTAATTCTAAATATCTTTAATTTTTCCCATTGCTATTTCCTACCGAATTGGAAAGAATATGGACCCTTGTTAAAGAGCTGTCAATTTGTACACCAGTGTATTTTATTTGCTGCACTATTTCGAGCTCATCATCCCCGAATTTTCAATTCCAAATCTTCATTTCAACTTTTGAAATAGTGTCTGTCTGCTTGGTGGAAAAAGCACAGAATGTGTTTTTGTAACATGTAATGAAAGTCTGTTGCTTTGAAGGGCTTAAAATCATAGTTAATAGCCGCATTTAGACGAGTCATGTTATAAGACTGTAGACACAGACTGGTATCATCAGTATGCATCGACACGACAGAACCTTGGTCATCCTTTGGGAAGTCATTGAAATAGATAAGGAAAAATAGGAAGCCAGTACATGATCCTTGTGGCACAAGAACTTTTATGTCCTCAACGTTTTAGCCAACATAATAAAAAAAGATAGAGCAACTTCTATGTTTATTTTTATGAAAACCAAAATACTTTTTTGTTTTGCTTATTTTCAATTTTTTTATATTCAGGCAAAACTAGACGAAAACAGACAGCGAATTAACTTGCTTCGAGAACAGTACAGACAGAAATTCATTGACCAACCTCTTGCTGATAATGTGAGTGAGGTTAGCAAAAAGCGCAAAACACCGTCGCCATCCCGAGGAGGGAAAAGCCCGCGAAGCAAATCTCCGAAGGATAAAGGGAAGGCAAAGTCTCCTGCAAAGGGGAAAAAGAAATAAAGCGCAGGCACTTTTACAAACCAATAATGGACATTTCAATGTGTATATCTACAGGCCAAAAAACCATACCTTCAAGTTAACAGATTTTTGTAAATATTGCCCTTCGGGGAAAATGTTTCTTCGTTCAGGAAAATTTTAAGAATCTATAAAGTTGTAAATATTTTTGTAAACAAAGGAAGTTGAACATAACGTCTCATTATTGACTCAAAACTCTTCAACATCACAAGGTCTCATTATTGACTAAAAACTCTTCAACATCACAAGGTCTCATTATTGACTCAAAACTCTTCAACATCACAAGGTCTCATTATTGACTCAAAACTCTTCAACATCACAAGGTCTCATTATAGACGCAAAACTCTTCAACACAACAAGGTTTCATTATAGACGCAAAACTCTTCAACATAACATACAAGGTCTCATTACAGACGCAAAACTCTTCAACATAACATACAAGGTCTCATTACAGACGCAAAACTCTTTTATAACAAGCTCTTATTATTGACTCAAAACAACTCTTCAAAATAACGAGGTCTCATTATAGATGCAAAACTCTTCAACATAAGATATTAAAATTGACTCAAAACCATGAACATACATACAGAATTATTGTCAATTTTTCTTTTTAAATTTAAGCTGCATTTTAAATTTCGAAAAGCCATCTTAAATTAATTCTGAACAAGATTGAAAGACTAAAAAGATTCATGAAAATAGTATGTGGGATATGAATATGATATGAATAACATTTGGGATATGAACAAAATATTTTTTAACAAAAAATGGTAGAAAATAAATTAAGGCAATTCAAGAATATGCTAATATTGAAAATTACTTTATCTCAAAATGTCTTTTCTCGAAATTATAAAATAACTAAGATATAATTATTGTTTGTAATTAACTAATGATTAGTTTTTCGAATGTACAATTAAAAATTATCTTTTTGAAAATGGATGGCAAAGCCACACAACTTAAGAAAACTGTGATTAAAAAACAAGAAGGCTCAGGAAGCAAATTGTTGAATTTGTTGACACAAAAAAAAAAAAAACAATGCTTACTGTATCGGTCCAAATTTTCTGCAAAAATTATTTTAAATTAATCGAAAGCTTTTTCAAAATAAAGACATACAGATTTGTGCACTGACCTTGATAAAATGATTTTTAAAAAAACCATAATTATGATTTTTAACAAGCTTTAATTTTTGAAACTCAAGGTAAACGTTTTTCAATTTGAACTTTAAGTTTGAAACGAGTTTTTCAATTTTGTGTGTGGATTTTCAATGAAAGAATATTTCTTGATTTTTAAAAATATTTTTAGTGACAAGAGGGTAACGTGAAAAGCAGAAAATTGTGTGACGTTTTCCCAAAAAGGAATGTGTAAACATCGAAAAGAATTCAAATTGGGCACATCTTGAGTAGAAAAAGGCCTACGTCAAAAATATTTATGAACACGCAGTTTCACAAACTCAAAAGGACATAACTAAATACATCGGGCATATTAATCGTTTCAATATAAAACGTTTACACAACAATTTATTTATGGGATTATCTCAATCTTTCACTTTGTGAGCGGCAATGGATCAAAACCAGAAAACTTTTAAGAGCTTTGCAAGCCAAATTTTTCCAGTTTTGTTCGATCTATTTGACCAAATCTAAGAAGATAATATAATAATACCGTAATGCCTCATAATACCGTAATGAATAAGCGCCCCATATAATAAACGCCCTCCTGTTGCAAGTCAAATGTAATATGCAACATTAAATAAGTGATTTGAAAAACAAGAGAAACAAAGTACAACTGTTTCAACAATTTTGTAGATCTTGTTGACTTTTTCAAAGTTTACGTTTTCCTTTTAATAGACTTTTTCCTCAAAGTCTATTTCGTTTCGTTAATCAGTAAAAAAGTTAAACAAATCCTCCGAGCCGAGCTCCGCTCCTGATGCAAAGACAAAATGGTTTAAAGCCACTAACTTGAGTATATATAAAATTCTTTAAATTTATAAATCCGAGCTTTGATTTAATTGTGAGTGAGTATAATAATTAATAATGATAATAAATAAATACCTTTTGTTAGTAAGGTTTTGTAAAAAATTCCAGTAATTTGGGTTGAGATTATGAGGTTCTAGTATAGCCTGAAAAAATGAGAAATTGTCATATTCTAAATTTAGTGAAAATTCTTGCAAAAAATTTGTCCTCTCAAATTCCCGTTAAGATTTTAAGACACAAAACGTAAATTTCCAATCAATTCCAAAAATAATTGGAACACTTCTATCTCATCATTACACGTTTTTTTTTTCAATAACAACCTTGATAAGAAACGCTTGGCTGAAATTTGTGTCAAATGTTTTTGCTATTTCAGAAATTACGTGCTTAAGTGCAAAACAAGAATGTATCCTCTCCTTTGATCTAGAGCATTGAGTAACTTTCGAGACAGCACCAGTTTCAAGTTGCAACAAAACGTTAGAGGAGTAAAGCATGATCTTTGAGTTTTATGTTTAGCACGAAAAGATCTTCAAATGTTTATCAAGGAAAAACTCGTGAAAGTTTTTTATTTTGATAAAAGTTTTTGAATATATTTTTCCCAAACAGAATTTAATGTTGAAAGTGAATACGGCCATTTGAGGTTAAGTGGACTTCAAAGTAAGAAACGTTATATTTTAACCGGGCTTTAGAGCAATAAACAATGGAAAACAATACAAATAAACAATATAAAATAAACAAAACAATAGAAATAAACAATACAAATAAACAAAACAATACAAATAAACAATACAAATAAGCAATAGAAAAAACTGAAAAACAATTACTTACAGCATGAAACATAATTGCAGTGGAAATCGTATAAACTATTACGTCACCATGTTTAGACCATGGCAGGTAACCAATCCGTGCAGCTTTTCCGTAAAGCACCTCAAAACAAAACATAAAATTAATTTTAGACATTGTAGTCCAGAAAATAGTTAAATTTAAATTCAATCCATTAGGACTGTGGTATTAATCTTCTGCTTTTTCTACTTATCTATTTGATAGTTAAAAACGCAAAACCTTATTCCCGCTTTCACTCCGGGAAGAGCCATATGGCTCATTGATAAACAAAGTAAACTGACATATTTTCCGGAGGTTAATACTGGACAGAACGTTATGTTAACTTCAAATATTTCAACGTAAGTTCATCGTTTGAATTAATTTGGCTCGTATGTGCTGCTAGTCCCTAATAGAATTAAAATTGTTTAAAAAATAGATGTAGGTCACTGGGACAAAAATAGGGTTAAAGTAAATACACAAAACTTCCATCAAATATAACGGCTCAAATTTCATAAAAATATCAACACCTTTTGTTAAAGATAAATATATATTTTAATTATAAATTTCTTCTCTTAACTCATGTTTAAATTTAGTTGATCCGTACTAAATCTTCATAGGCCCTTTTACGATACCACACCTTGTCAATGAATTTCAATAACTGAAAAATAAATAGCTTACTTCACCAACTTTTGAAAGAACGTACAATGCAAGAGTTGAATTTCTCTGAAAAAGCATCGAAAGCCCAGCAAACGCACCTTTAAAAAAGTTCAACCAATCATTAATTTATTTGCCAAGAGCATAAACGATATATTTTTGGGAGATACAGTAAAAATTTGCATATACAGTAAAAACCTTCAACCTGAAATTTTTATGTTGAATTCCTGAAAAATGCTGTAAACTTTTAATAAACTGGGGGAAATTATTTTAAACATCATTGAGAACTAAAATAGAGTTGTTTCCAAAACATAGGAGTAATTTGACCCTCTATGATTGGTGTAATTTGAAGTTTTATGCCCCAAAATTAAGAACCCTTGCTGGACTGAGACTGAAAATAGAAGCTTCAAAAACATTAGGTTCTTATATGAGGGTTTTAACTGTAAACGCAGCCAGCATTTTTAATTCAGTTGAGAAGTTCTCTTTTGAATTCAGTTTCTATGTCCTAATTTTAGATAACAGAAGAACAGAGACAAATTTTGTAACAACAGTGAAATTGACACGCTAGTTTTAAAGCGATTATTCCTCGAGAACAAAACTAAACTATCTCAAATGGAAAAGGAAAACAAACAATGTTGTGGAGGAGATGTTTTCATTTTCCAGTTGAGAGAGTTTCGCTTTGTTCTCGAAGGATAATCGCTTTGAAACCAGTGTGTCAATTTCACTATTGTTACAAATTTCGTGAGTGAAATAGACACGCCAATTCCAAAGCGATTTTTTCTTAAGAGACAAAGAGAATTCCCTCAACCTAAAAATCAAAATATAGGGCCGACCGATGGTTGTTTGTTTTGATTTTCCAGTTGAGATAATTCACTTTGTCTCTGATGGATAATCACTTTGAAATTGGCATGTCGATTTCACTATTGTTACATATTTGCTTGTTTAATAGACATAAATCTAGGCTTGAAAAGAAATTAATTACCTGCAATAAAAGAATTGAATTCATCTTTCTTCCTTCGAATTTTATAAGTGAGATATTCTGACATCTACAAAAAAAATAATGAAGGTTGTTGGAGAGGCAAAATAAGCAAGCTAACAATTAATTTACGAATAAATACAATTGATCTTTTTGTCATACAATATCAAAGCTTTGATTTAAATATTTTTTAAACCTGTTTTACTAATGTTTAACCTTTTCAGGAACAGACATCCATATGCTATCTTAAACATCAATATTTTTATGACCACAATGAAAGGGTTGAATTGAAACAGTCAATAAATCTTTGCTAGTTATTTCAAATTATGATAAATTGTTTTTACACCATATGTTTTAAACATAGTATTAAAAAACTAATAAGAAAAGTTGTTTTCTAAACAAATAAAAACCCTCTGAATCATTACACTTACATTGAAGAAATGCCCGAACAAAACAAACCAAATTATTCTTTTCCTTATTTAGATTTTTCTTATCTATCTTTAGATTTTTCTTATCTATCTTTCTTGTCGACCACATTCATAAACCCTGGGTGCCAGAGCCTTAATATAAAAATAATGGCAATGAATTGCGGAGGAGCGAAAAGAATAAGAGAGAGAAAAATATTCCCTCCCCATCTCGTTTATATTTTTGTTGTTGTTGTTGTTTTAGGCTCTGACACCCAGGGCCTAATTCTATGCAAAACACATTTGTCATATATATATATTTATCTTGTTAGTTGCACTTATCAAATATATAAGTTAAACTTTCAGCTCGAAACAGTGCCACCAAAAACAACAGCCTTTTCTCTAGCATATATAAGATGTTGATATAACACCCAGCCAATCAATTAGAGAACATACCTTGAAAAGTAGAAACATGCTACTAAGAAAAGCACCAAATGCAGCATTGTCCTTGCTAAAGATTGCATACAGGATCGATCCTAAATGAAAAAATGACATTCAAAAATAAATTAAAGAGTTTGGATTATGTACATAATTTAATAAAACAAAAAATAATAAAATGTAATTTTGTCACAAAAATATTATGACAGATATTTTTTATCCACATAAAAATATACAACAAATACATTTAAAATATGTTATCTGCGTGTGGTACCATATATATAAACATAAATAATTATTTTTAATACAAATTTTAGTACCAATATACAATGGAAAAATTAGAACACGACGTTTCGGGCATGACCCGTTATCAAGTAGTCACTTTCATATTAAAAGCAATTATTTATGTTTAACAAATACATAAGTCTGTGTAAAAACACACAACAAATACATTAGTCTGTGTAAAACACACAACAAATACAAAAACACACAACAAATACACAACAGAAATTAACTGAGCATCATCTGGTTTTGCCAATGGCGACACTCATAAGTTTCATTTTCGTTAAATGCTGGACAATAACAAAGAAGCAAATCAAGCACGGCTTTCGAATCCGATTTGCTTAAATCTAATCCAAGAAAATGAGCAAATTGCGGTCTTAAAAAAAGGCTTGGGGTTTGGTAAAAATTCCAAAATATTTACGCGGTTTCTTGAAAACTTTTCTCAAAGACATGACTAAACTTGGAAGCATTTTTAAAGTATAACCAGCTGCAAATAGTTTCGAGGACTGATGCAACCTATGAAAAAACCAAAACAAATATTAATTTCCTTCATAAACCAGTTCTTTAAAAATGAAGCAAAAAAATATGAAGAGCAGGCTACAACATAGCAAGAAAAGTTAATGTTTTAAAAACCTCAAAATTTAATGCTTTCCAAAGAAGAACAGTTTTTAGTAACTTTAATGAAGGATAATGTTGAATATTTCTATGATGAGGACACAGGTCCAAAAGGCACAGGGGTGTCAATTAAATTGTTCAATTTTTGCATCCGCCTCTTTAGTATAAAATTTGTTAACAAAGCACGTTCATATATCTGATGCTATGAAATTAATTAAAACAGAACACTGCATAAACAAATTTCTTCCTTCTTCCTTATTTCACTCTTTATCGTTTATCTTTTGTTTCTTGTCGATAAAATTCTTTGCCAACACATTTTTCAAGCACATTTTTCATTTTCCTAGCACTTTGCAAGCACATTCAAACACATTTTTCAAATATGATTATCATGTTGCACTTATCAAATACACAAAGTCCAACGTTGAGCTGCGAAAAACGGCAATAAAAACATCAGGTTTTTCTCCAGGATAAAATGTGAATACAACACACACCTTTGCAAAACTTTTGAAGAAGCCATCTCAAATTAACGGGCAAATCTATCTCATTCAACTTTGATTTTGCAGAGAATAGTACAAGTAAATCAATTAAATTCAAAACATAAACTTACGTTGAAATATATTAAACTGATATAAAGTTTTGGCTGTATATACCGCTTGAAAATATGGCATTCTACGTTGGTTAGCATTTGGAGATAACATGGCTCATTTCGGGGGTGAAAGGGTTGCTAAGCAGCAGAGAGGAATAAGCTCACCGTCCTTTAAAATCGTTTTTAAAATAACAACGAAACAAAATTCTATCAACAAGAAAGATGAATTTAGGAGCAAGGAACCAACAACTATGTTGTAGCTGTGTTGAACATCGTTTGACCGTAAAACAATTGAGAGAATAGTGTTGAGCATTATGTTCAAAGGACTTCGGTTCGTCGTGGAAAGTTATGTGGTATAGCCTGATCGTTGGTACAGTAGTGTTATGTACATTTGCTAGTTTCTTTTTAGGAAACATGTATATTGATATGGCTGAAGATAGTGTAATATCACTAAAAATATTCCGAAATAGATTGAACTATTTCTCATTGTCTTCCTCACGATCAATCTAAAATTTCTCACATTATTTTGGAACTTATAAACAACTATATAAAGATATGTATATAATAATATAATGAATACCATTTTTTTTCTGGTTCGAGAGAAGATGGAATTCCAACACCATCTGGAGCTTTATCGCCGAGGAGAAACCTATGATTGAATAAGACAATAAATAGATATATAAATAAATCAATCAGTAAGTAAATGAATCAATAAATAGATACGCGAATCAATGACATCGTAAAAACAACATAAATGAATCTCAGATGAAATAAAGGACTTGGTTCGTCAAATATCATGATGTAGGTTGACACTGCAGAATGTACTATTTTAGTATTTTAAATACATAGTTGACAAATTTTTACACACGTTATCAGCCTGAAATTTTCAGAGCTTGAATTTGCTGAAATATGCTGAATAGATAGAAACTAAAAGTCAACGAGTTAGGAGATCTTGGCCCCCGCAAATTGGAAGTAATTTACAAAAGCTCGAGGGGGGCATATTTGCGAACTATGCCTGAAGAGCAAAATTAGAGTTAAGGATATCATCCAATCATCTGCAACCACGCTAACTTGTCCAAAACATGAAATTGAAATTGCTCTAATCCGTGAGCTTTCGTTTCAATTTGAATAAACATTACTCATTTCCAGTCCATGTATTGGCATTAAAACAAATTGCCTTCTTTAATGGCGACTTGGAAGTTTAAATTTGAAAAGGTTCATTCATCAAACTTTAAAGTTGGTATTACAGCAACCAGGTATTTTATATCATTATGATTTATGGTCAAAATTTTTACTCCTCGTAAACAAAATATCAAATGCTTTTTTTTGTTTCCAGCAACCACAAAAAACCAATCAATATCTTGAAACTGCAAGTCAGAATGACAGTTTGCTCAATTTGTTTTAATGTTTCAAAGCATTGATGCTTCCTAGCATTCAATATGTTTCATAGCATTGATGTTTCATTATTTCCTTAAATTCAATCGTAGCTTCAGCTTGATCCAGAACAAATTGTCATACTGATAAACTTACCTCACACATTTTTTGATAATACCATCTGGCAGCTGTTGTTTTCTGTCAATGATAAAAAAAATGATAATTGTCTATCAAAC
>JAYJMH010053936.1:0-13172 GCA_036873815.1 Phacellophora camtschatica | reverse complement strand
TTTCAGCTTACGTTTTTCACTTTTCAGCTTGTTATATTTTACATGATATCAATCCTTTTCTCCAACCAATATAAGGAATACTTTAATCAAATATATAGTAAAAATAAATTATTCTTTTTTAGTTGAAAAAAGTAGCAGATCGGAAGGCGCTTGATCTTGAAGAAAAAGTTCAGTTATCCAAAGCTCTTGATGAACAAAGAAGTATCTACGAAGAGAAAGTGAGATTATTTTATTTAAATTTGACATTTAAAGTCTGTGATTTTTCTATGAACACATATTTTTGCAGGATTTAAAAAATATACTAGGTGACTCAAAACAATGTCCCTACGTGTGCAAAGCAGCTATGGAGGCCATCAGATTTGATATTTTTATTTTTGCTGGAAGGTAATGTAACAGGCATTAACCTAAAATTTGAAACTTTGTTTGACAAAATCTACAAACTCGATAGTTGTTATTTCAGCAGATTACAGCAGGAGAAATCTTTAATTTTTTGTTTCATTGAGTATAACTCGGTGATCATTGGGTAGATGTTGGCAATAAGATATCAAGCCACAAATTGAAGCATTTGAAATCAATTTCGAGCAAAAACAGGTTCATCAAAACTGAGGCTTCTCCACAGCGGTTTGCAAACTTGGAAACATTTTTTTTCTGACCACCGGGCACATATGTTCTTTCGTGCAGGCTTGCTGTCTTTTGCTGAGACAAAGACTTAATGTAATTCAATGTATCATGTAATGTCATCTATGTAGTGTAATGACTTAATGTAATTCAATGTATCATGTAATGTCATCTATGTAGTGTAATGACTTAATGTATCAATGACATAGAAATGTTTTATTTATATAGGAGAGGGAGGTTGATTTGCTGATGAAAGAATGTGATCTAGCAAAGGAAAAGCAAGCTGAGCTTCTGGGTGACAGGTAAGATAATATTAGATACAGTATGTATTGAGATTTATTACATTAATTAGTTAGTTAGTTAGTTAGTTAGTTAGTTAGTTGGTTCAAATTTTTTATTTGTTCTATTTGTTGCCCTATTGTAGGTTTTTACGGGGGGGGGCCTAAAAGGGAGCTAGGCTTGTTTTAAAATATGTCATTACGAGGGCTTATTTCCGAGGGCTGTTTGATAGGTAGGCTAAAGGAGCTTTTACGATGTTGCTCGTTTTGATAAACATGGGATTGTTTCTTAAGCACTGAAATACATAGTAACGTGTTTCAGATCTACTGAAATTATGATGACACTAACAACACAGGCAAATTTTGTAACAATAGTGAAATTGACACACTGGTTTTAAAGCGATAATCCCTCGAGAACAAAGTGAAACTGGAACAAAATGAAACTGGAAATTGAAAGCAAACGATGTTGTGGAGGAGATTTTTTAATTTTCCAGTTGAGAGAGGTTCGCTTTGTTCTCAAGGGGTTATCGTTTTGAAGCCATTGTGTCCATTTCACTATTGTTACAGAATTAGCCTCTGCTGATACTAAACTTTTTCAAACAGGACGAGCTTGGACTTAAATCTGAAGCACAGTCTCCTTGAGAAGAAGAACGAGCACGACATCCACGCAAGGAAGCAACGAGAAAAGGATCGAAATTTAAAGCAAGTATTTTTAACGTTTTTCCTCCTGAAAATAATTAGAACACTCATGTAAATCGCTTGATAATGAACAAAAGCAGGGTGTATGCAAAGAAGAAGGATCAAAAGTTAAAGTAAATATTTTTAACTCAGTGGTAATTATATATTATCCAACACAAATTTAAAATAAAATGTTATTGTGAAGTTACTGTATATACTTTATACATTATATATGTGTTTATTATTTTACTCGATATTTTATTTTGCTTATTTACCCATTTGTTAATCTTTTAATCCACATTATTCTCCATCAAACTGCATGAAACATCACACACAAGTTGATGAAAGTATCATTACATTTCTCTGTATATTTCTCCAGGAGTTTGAAAAAGGCAGATTTACAAATGAAAACATCTCTAGATGGCCTTGCGCACATTAAATCAATACACGATAAGGTGAAAATCCAAATAGATGGCCTGCCTAAAGATGACGGAAGTTTGCTTGAGAAGAGAAAGGAGCTACAAAGAGAAGTGGATTTTGCTAAGAGAAACCTGGCACAACAGGTTTGTTAAATTCTTTTGTTTTTGGATTGTCATAAATAAATTTCTGTCCGCACTAGCAAAATCGGGAAGGGGCCCCCAAGGGACTCAAATGGTTCTAAAGCAATAGCAAAAGGAAGGAATTAGACACTATTTCATTTTAACAATAGTGGCTGCTCACTTTCACCCTTTGATCATGCACCCCTATGGTCCTCAGAAATCCTCATTGAGCAAATGAAAAGTTTATCAAGCAATAGACAGAAAGAAAATGAAATTCTGAAATGAGCAAGAAAGAATTCGTTAAAATACAAAAGATTCAGTCGTGAATGTGAAAATACCATTTACCACTGTAAAGAATAGACTTCACACGTTCAATACAGCCAAGCTAATCTTATAAACCAATGATATGTGAAGAAGATCTAATCTATTGTACGATTTTATGCGAAAATTTAAAATACAATGTTTGGGCGCTGTGGCCTTTCACGAATCAATTTTAAATCATTTTGTTTTTAGAATGCTCTCACTGCTCACGAACGACAACGGGTTGAACTAGGCATTCAAGAAGAAGAACAGCTTTTGGCAGAGCAAGGGCAATTACGAGTGGACGTTGTGGACTTGACAAGACTAGCTTCAATAAAAGCAGACGAAAGAGAACAAAAGGCTCGTGATTATTTAAAAGCTGAGCTCAGATTTCAAAAGGCCTTAGAAGACCTTCGTACGAAGGACCTTACGATACAAGATAGCGGAAAGAAATACATTGAAGTCCAACACAGGTATTGTTCGTCTCTTTCGTTGCTTTAGGGGCTTTTAGGTTACACGCGATGTACTTCGGTTTATATGTGCCCGCAGTGTTGACGTGTTTTAATTCTAGACTGATTGTATTTGAGGTAGAGTTGTTTTACTTCGGCACCGCAGACAGTGGAGCGTGTTAATCGAAGTCGCGCCAGACTAGAGCGCACTGCCTCTTTTATCGAGCCTACGGAAGTTGTGCGGCAGATATACCACGTTGATTTAAGCCTCGAATTTGCACGGAGCTATCGTTGAACTAGAGAGTCGTTGCCCTGAAGTGATTATGGCCCTAAGCAAATCACTTTCAAAAGCGTCAAAAGAATGAACTAACGGTAAAGAAGAAGGTGGTCCATTCAGGGCGCGATCCATTCAGGGCGACAGCTCTCTAAATTTATTTTATTTTGTTCAGCACGACTGTAGCATGACTTATGAACTTCGAATCTTATTGTTTGGTTTTTTTTCCAAAAAATTAATAACGACTTTTTGAATTGTTAAATTTTCCACAAAATGTTTAAATGTCAGGGATTGGGATAGATGCTTCGTAATATGTTAATTATGATAATTATTATGATTATGATAATTTTAATATGGTAACATATAAACGGCTTTATCGCAAAGGAGATTTTTACAGCTTCGCTAACATATTTATTGCAATACTTTATTTAAGTATGTGAATAAGTTACTAATTTTATTTTGTTTTCTTTGGTTTAATTTGTTTTTCTGTTACTTTTAGGTTACAAGATTTTGCAAAATTATACGACGTGATTAAGAATGAAAGAAACAAATGCGTTAATTTGATACAAACTAGCACACAGGTTGGTCTGAATTTAGCATGTACGGTTAAAATCCTCTATCTGGACTGCCTGTTATCTCAAACATTTGCTGTTTTGAACAAATTTTCATTTCCCCTTGCTTGAACTTCCATAGCTCAAAATATGCCCTTAAGAGCTTTCAGTGTCGATTTAGCTTCCGATAGCTCAAACACTTTTGTTAACTCGAACCCTTTTTGCATATCCCTTGAGAGCTTTCAGTTTCAATTTAGCTTCAGATAACTCGCCAATATTGTCAACTCTAACCCGACTGAGTTTTTCTTGAGGATTCAAACAAGCTAGCTATAAATTGCAATATTATTTGCATTGTTCATGAAATTTTTCTTCGTTTTCTATCATTTTTCTTTTGTTTTCTATTCGAATGCATTGTGTTTTTACAGCGAGCTGCTGAAATGAGAGAGAAGATCAAGATACTTCAAAATGAGATTGAAATTTTGAGAACTGCAGCAGCTGCACGAGAAAGGTTGGTTATTTTTTTCGGGTATACAACGTGAAGTTATTGTAATCGAAGTAACACATTTTACAATTGAAGATCTCTACTGAAACTCGCGTAGCTCGAACTCTTGGCTAACTCGAACTGTTGTGTATATCCCTTTAGATCTTTCAGTGTTGATCTATTTGTGTGTACCAACAAATTTTCATTCCCGTTGGAACAAATTTTCATTGCCCCTGAGACTCCAAGACAGTTCAACTGGGGTGATGCTTTTTCAATCGATTCTCTCGAGAGTTAATTCTTACTTGAATTGTTTTTTATATCCCTTGAGAACTTTTAGTGCTGATATAGCTTTGGTTATCTCGAAAGTTTGCAAATTAGTTTATATTCCATTGTAATTCATGTCCCCCCTGAAGAGGCTAAGTCGCTAAATGTAAAATAGTCCAGATCAAAGAAATAACCGGGGTAGGTACTCAAGCGTTTATCAAACAAATTGAAAGATACCATCCTAAAATTAAGTAAAACTGCAGCCTCGTTCCCAGAGCTATTTCATTCAGTTGAAATACCCCTGGTACCTACCCTGCAAATTTTGCATAAATTTATGCGAGCTCGTAAATTTATGCCATATCAAAACAATTCTATTAGGGCTGTCCGTTTTTCATATTCAAATTTTTGCAATTTCTCGAGACTCAGTCGAATGTTGATTTTCGTGCTCGTTGTTTCTCGTAAGCCAATGAAAACGCACAACCGCTAGGTTTCTGGGGGGGGGGGTATTGTATAAAATAGCCCTGGCCACGTGGTTGGTAAAACTACTACTAAATTTTTATGTGTGTCCCCCTGCTAAACGAATGGTGTTATTTTATCGTTGTACAATTTCATTGATAGGCATTTACAAAAATCAAAATTAAAACACTCCAGCGCTGTTGTGATCAGAGACAGTCTTAGAAATGAAGTCAGCAAGCAACAAATGACTGCTGAAGAATTAAAAGAAAAAAGAGAGCAACAGGTGAGTTTAGATTTCATCAAAATAGTTTCTGATTTTAGTAGCAAAGTTTAACTTTGTCAATTAAAAGAGAATAAAGAAAACAAAGCTAGAAAGAAATTTTTAAATCACAAAAACATGGCTAATCGCTTTGAAATTTTTGTGTCAATTTTGCTATTTTTACAAAATTTACCTCTGTTGCAAAAATGTTTGTTTGTTTTTTGATAAGTTGAATGGTGTTGTTATTGGAAGTTGTTTTGAAGTCGTTTTGAAGGCCTGAATCCTTCGTTTTGCAAAATTTTACATTCGTTTTGCAAAATTTGACTTTCGTTTTGCAAAATGTTTTTGTTGGCTTTGAAACCCATTCAACGCATGGCTCTGGCTTTGGTGTGATGATTCAGTTAATGACGAATGCATTTAATTAATTTCAAGTTTTTATTGGCAAGCTACAAGGGATTTGACTGGACGTGAACAGCTATAAAATTGCGACATTTATTATTTAATTGTAGCGACTGGCTATTGCAAAACTGAATGATATGATAAGCAAAGCTGAGGAAAATATGGTTGAACTAAGGAGACAGTATGAGGCTGCAGTTCACGAAAGAAACACCAGGTATCGAATTCTAATTCTTATTTCTAATTCAATCAAAACTAACTTCATTTACTTATCAGCGAAATTTTCCTTGCGCTAAGTCACCTGATACAAAATCAATAAACTATTTTTACATATACTGTATAGTTAGCCAGTCAGTCAGTTTTTATCTCAGTGCGCATGGAAAGTAAGCATTGTATTGTTATGTTTAAGTTTGGGATAGGACGTTTTTTAGATTTGGGTTCTGGGACTAAAAGTATATTTCCATCCATTGATATTTGCTGCGTTTTGGTTTTTGAACATGGAATACAGTTTATATTTTTCTTCAAAACTAACAGTACATCCATCTATTTGTGTCATGTGTTATGTGATTAGACATAAAATCATTAACAGAACTTATCATCGACGTTTTATTCAAACAATATATTTGGAAAGAATGAAGTTATTTATGTAGAAAATTATTCTGCTTTCTTTTCAGAGGAATACATCTGATTGAAAGGAATGAAGAAGTGTGTGTATTTTATGAAAAAGTCAACGTACAGGGTAAGTTATGAGTTTAAGATTTTCTACCCTTCACGCCTTGATTTATTTCCAATTAACGAAAAAATCCTTTTATAAGTTCTATTTCGCAGGGGTAGCACTCATTAGCCATCTCCTCCGCAACTCTGCATGGCTTCGCTTGTTTACATTTTCCAGTTCAGATGGTTTATTATTGTTTTCAATGTATAATTCCTTTGAAATTGATGTATCAATTTCACTATTGTTACAAAATTTGCCTCTGTTCATCGCAGTTTCACTTTAAGTTATAGACTTTTGAGTAATTTTTGTTTTACTACAGAAAGCAGTGCCAGAATTTAGGGATTGTATTTATTGGCAGCTACAACTGCTATATTAGCACCTGTAATTTTATATTTCCAAAGAAGTGATAGTAAGACAACTTCTCTCTTCACCAAAAAACATTTCAATCTTTACTTAGAATCAAAATACACTTTTTTTTATTAGATTCAATGATAAGAAATGGCGACATGGAGCTGAAAAATAGGGAAGAAGAAATTAGATTCTTGAAAATGGAGGTATGGTTTCATAGTTTTGTGATTGTTTTGTAGTTTTTTAAGTTTTGTGATTGAGTTTTTGCTGTTGTTCAAGAGTGATGTCGCATTGAATGGATGACCTTCTTGCTTACCATCAGTTCATTCTATTGGCACTTTTGAAACAAGTAAACTCTTGATTACGTGCTTCTAGATTGAAGTTACATTATACAACTCTCCCTCTCACAATTTCAAAAATATTGATGTAAACAGAAAGTTGATCCATTCAGGGCGATAATCCCTTCAGAACGACACCACTCTAGTTATTAGTTAAATTTTTACTGCTTACATGCTTGAGAGAGTCGAGTGGGGGCGTGTGGAAGGGTTTTCAGCAAAATCTATTTGTACTCGAAATTTACAGTAAATAATGGCGAGGAGAGGTTAGAAACCACTGTTTAAATAGCGGGAGACTTTATTTAAATTTAGCTTTCATGTCTTGGTTTATAGGTCAAGTACAAAGATTTATTAATTTGTCAGAAGGGAAATCATTTATCAGTTTATAAGAAAAGTACTGCAGCTTAGGATACTACAGTCTATAATTTTTTTTACCCCCTAGAGCCCGGATTTTTTCCCCATTAACAGGAAAACCTCATCTAATTTCCATTTTGTAGGGGTAGCACATGCAAACCATCACAATTGAAAAGAGAAGCTTATGTTGAAATATTTTAGATTAATGCAGGGTCCTTTTAGGATTTATCTTCTGAAAATACGATGTTTTACGTCGTTTGACAATGAACCATATTGTACTTTTCGAGGGATGATGTTAAGGAAGAATATGATTAAGGGTGTATTTTATTCATCTTTCCAAATCTACCAGATTCTGTAAACAGAAAATAAAATCACAATACCAAAGAACTCTAATGAAATTTGAATTCAAATTCGAAATTCGCACAGAATAGCACAGTAAAATTCGAATATGAGAAACAATGGAAGAAACCGTCCAATGACTGTTTGCTAATGAAAACGACAGTCTCGAAGAAGTCTGCCAAATCTTCTGCTTGTTGGAACAGAAGGTTTAGAAGGTCTTTCAAATCTACCTTTTTTAGAGTATTGGACGAATAAAATACGAATTCCAACTCTATCAATTAGTTTCCGTTAGAATACACCCTGAATTAGTAGTTGTTCGCTTTTGTTTTTGCAGTCTGCGGATTTGAAACGCTCGAATAATCTGATGAACCGAACAGTTCCCGAAAAGAAATCATTGGACAATGAGCTAGTCACTTTGCAGCTTCAGGTATGTTTTATTTATTTTGTGAGAGAACCTTCAGTTTTCATTATTCGTAAACAAGTGATAAGAATTATGTCATGCGATTGGCTTATTTCAAAATTTAAATAACTCATAGCAGTTTCCATGTTACCGTATATCGTGAAAAGCAAATTTAAATTTCCCAGACTTGGTATTGTAGAAAGCAGTCTATTTTGGAACTACAGTGAAAATCGCGTGAAGTAAAAACCCGCATTTGGGAACCACAACTTTTAGGAACCTTTACTCCAAAACTTTCACCCAAAATTTCTGATAAATTGTTATGATTTTAAAGAAACTAGAAAACAAAATTTCAAAATTCAATGGGAGTGTAAATAATTTCGTTTCCACGCCTGACCAAAGGGTGGTGAGCCTAGAGCACTCAATTTTACTTGGAATATATTTGTTTATTATTTCAACCATGTACCGGGTGCGCCAAAAAAAGCGGAACATCTTTGACGAGCTACTAAAAATCGTATTCAGGACTAATAAATTTTGGTGCGTTCTGAGTAGAATGAATGCAAATATTTCTGCCTACAGATTCTTTACAGTGACAGGTTTACGGAACTATAAACTTGCCACAAGTCTATTTATTTTTAATCCAACTACAAATGAAGAACTGGTAACGTCTTTGTCTTATTATTGTACGTATATAAGTTGTTGTATTCTATGAAAAAATTTGATTGATTTTGTTTATCTCAAGTTCCTTCAGCTCCTGTTCTCGTTTGTTTATCTAAAGTTCCTTCAGTTCGTTTTCTCGGATTAAGACAGATATAGACTTGTGGCAAGTCTAACTGAACTACTGTTTGAATTTTATTTAATTGCAGAGGAACCTTTAAAAGTGTTACTGATTTATTTCAATTATTTGATTTATTTCAAAGCTTCTGGAATGCCAAGAATACCTAATGGATTTGGAGAAATCTTTAGAAAACCCAAGTACAAGTGATCGTGTTAGATTACTGGGAGGCAAGGATCCTGACCAGGAAGATCTTCAAAGAAAAATAGAAGAGGTATGGACTGTTATTGTCATTATGTTTTTGCTTTTACCCTTGAATGATGCATGGATTTTTTTACCAATCAACTGCGAAATATTATCAAAGTTTTATTTTGCAGAGGGTACCACCAAATACTAACCAACTTAATTCTAAAAATAAATTTAGGTTAACATATCTGAGACTATTATAAATTTGTGTCCGCATTCACCTTCTGAGAATATGACATTTAACTTTTAATAGCATTGGGTCATAACATGCATTTTTGGGGTGGAAGAGTAGATGTGATAGACATTAAAAAATAGTTTGCTTAAATAGTCTCCCAGTTAATTACGTTCTCGTGAATTCTGTAATGCTTTGCAGTTGGAGAAAAGGCTAGCAGAGAAAGAAGAGAAGATGTTAGAAAAAGAACTCATTCATGAAGAAGTCACAAGATTGTTAGACCGGACCAAAAATAAAGCACAAGTTGGAAAAGATGATACTCTCAAGCTTGCCAAAAAGGTACTTTTCATGTTTTCTTTTCTTTAATATTGTTTTACTGTTATCAAATGAACACAATAATGCACATATTTTACGGAGAACAAATAAATTTGAACAAAACTTTTATCATTTAAATCTAGTTTTTAGGTAATTTCGTAAATAGGGAGAAATTTTGTAAAACAAAAGATTGCGGTTTCAAAAATGATAGTGCGATTTAATGATTCAAAAATTTTAATGCCATGTAACTATTTTTAGGTTAACGAGATGCAAGCAAAAATAAAAGATATTACACGCAAAATGATGGCCATGGTGTCAGAACTGTCCATGAACCAGGTATGTTTTGTAGGTTTATTTTTACGTTATTTTGCTTCACATGTTTCTGAACAATACTACATTTAGTGCTTGCTATTTTCTTTTCTTATTTTGCGCCCGGATTTATTTTTAGTTAACAAGAAAGTGTTATCAAAGTTTCATTTTGCAGGGGGTAGCGTAGCACAAACAAACCAACTTAATTCAAGAGATGAACTAATGTTGAAATATCTTTAATAAGTTTTCTCCCCCTGAAATTATAACATTTTACGTTGTGTAGCAATAGACCATATGGTCATTACCCGGGGGTGAAAGGGATAGCCAAACTAGCAATGGTTTTATAGACATAAGTGTTACACACTGTGTTCGAGTTGTATATATCCTGTCATGCCCCGCAATTAAGAAACCACTTAGAAGAAGCTTTTAGGCTCCTTTTCTCAAAATAACAGTCGGAAAACAATATGAACTATTTTGAAACATTAGGGCTGAGTCTGAAAAACAATTCTCAAATGCGGAGCCTTGCTGTACGGAGTATATTACTGCTAACTGAAGAATTATTGTTCATTTCAGGCGAAGGCAATGAAATTACAACAAGACATGAAAGGGCGTGAGGCTCACTTAGAACAATGTTATTTACGGCTAGAGCGAGGCGAGCCTCCTAGTGAAGCAATTGAAATTGAGTGGCAAAAAATGGTGAGACAAGAATGGCTTAAAGCAAAGGAAATTCAACAAAGGAGAACGGTTTGTATTTGTTGTTATTTAACTTTTTGACGCTCGGATTTGATTTCAATTCACGAGAAAATTCCATCTATTTTTCATATTTATTTTGGAGGGGGGGGTAGAAAAGTAACTTAATTCAAAGGCAAAATTTACATTAAAATAAATACAGAATTCCATCCTTCAACATTCGATTCCTATTTGAGGGTTGCGCTTTTATATTTTCGATTCTCTTGGGAATCAGTCGAATGTTGACGCGAGATTCTATTCTTGTTGTTTGAGCCAATGAACGCTCAGAAAAGCAAGACGAGTATCAGGAGTATTTTCTTTTTAAACGTACGAAATCTCTGGGCGCTAGTTTGATTTAAGACGTTCTTGATTAATTACTAAATGAAGTCCGAGACCCGTGATAACATTGATTACTTTCTATTTTAGATTGAGGATGAACTTGAGATGTACGCGATTCCAGGAGGGATAACAACGACCGCAGAACCGCGACCAAATGCCTATATACCGGATGATGAAACAGAGCTTCCGGTCCCAAGACCGTATGGTGCTCATGCACCGTTTAAACCGTCGGAACCGGGATCCAACATGAGACACGTTCGAAAACCTATTATCAAACCAATTGAGTTATAATATAACTATGAACTATTTTATATGTATATACGTGTAATTATGAATAGAATGTAATGAATGAATAAGTGTATTATGGATCTCGCTTTTTTCTGTGAAACGTAACAAACTGTTCACATACCAGACGACCCCAAAAAACTATCTCCGTTTGCAAGGCTGTTGCTCCAAATCCGCGAAGATACACATCTCAAATTGTGCTTGAAAAGGACGTCCGAAGGGTAAACTTAAGAGTTTGGAATATGTCTTCATTTGTGAGCTTTCAGCTTAATTTAAAAGAGCGTCATTCATTTCCAGTCCACATTTTGACATGAGAACGACCTGGTTTGAAATTGAAAAAACAGGTTTTCGATAATTTTGACTATTCTGACGATTCAGAAAGATATTTCGGGTCATATTGCCAATTACAAGTTCTTTTAAAGGAACAACCTATATGAAAAACACAAGGTTGAAATTTGCCAAAAAGACACACATAAGAAAAAACTCAATCTCAGATTTGAAAAACACTAAATATGATTTACAAAGATGATTAATTTTTTAACATCTTTACTATTTGAACATTCATACCATAAAAGAAATTTTAATAAACTTTATCAGAAATGCAAAAGTCAGTTTGCTGAAAACAGGATGTCTGCTATGACAGAGCATCGCGAGGTCTCCATCACTGGGGCTACCTTTAAAACATGGGACATAAAAGTTGGAGTGTGGAAAGATGGAGTACAACAATATTTGAATAGAAATGCACGAAGGTTCATAAGGTGAGCAACAAGACATTGTAAAATGCCTTTCATAATAAATTTACTGTAAGCTGCCTATCAAATTAAATATTAAAAAAGGTGCTATAAACAAATAGGAACAAAGCTTGGATAAAACCACCGAAGGGCGTGGTTTGCAAGTTTTTCATTTTTTAAAGCTTTTAATATTTAGTTTTATGAAGTTTTCAGGATACATTCTATGAATTTTTAGAAACTTTGAAATTAAGCTTTTATGAAAACTTTTCCAACTTTTATTTTCAATTTCAATTCTTTTCACTGAAAGTGGGGCAGGGGGTGAATGAAAAATTAATTTAGAAGAAATTTCCTGAATTTTTCTTTGGAAGCTCTTCGAAAACAATTGTTGGGGGGGAGGGTAAAGGAAAACGCAAAGTGCCAGTAAAGCTTTGCAAGATCGAAAAATAAAAATAAGAAACAAATCAAACAAGGGTCAAGGGGTAACAAGGAAACCTCAAATTGCACCACAAAAAAAAATAAAAATATTGATAAAACAGTACAATCAAATGAAACAATTGTCCGGCGTAACATGTACATAGAATAGTAGAATATGGAGTCGCGGAGTGTAGAACTATAAAATGTTGACAATGTAATTGCTAAAATGTGGAACACTGAAATATATAATGATACCATGCAGAATCATAAAGTGGAGAATGAAATACCGCAATAGAAGAGAAGTTGACATGGAACAATGTCTATGCTGTACCTCAGCGAATGTAGCATACAAGGCATTTCTAACTTTCTACTCTCATTCTAAATTAGCCTATACGTAGAACTACAGGTTATATGAAATAGGAAATGCACCCAGGTTATATTAAGTGTGAAGTGCTTACATGCTCCATGCAGAACTGAGGAGTCGTGGAATATAGAATAGTATAACTAAAAATCGTGGAATACAGAATACTAAAAATTAGACCATCCAATTACGAGTTGTTTATTTCCAAAATTTATACTCACTGCATGTAGAATTATGGAATACGGAATTTTAAAGTATATGCTATCTAATTGTGAGAAGTACAGTGCTTAATACAATTGTCAAATATACATTAACATTGAAAACTTTCGGAGTGATAAGTTTCGGGCAAATAACTTTGGACAAAAAACTTTCGGACACATTTTGCATGATTGGAAACAAAATTGTTTTCTTCAGCAAATAGAATGAATCTTCCACCGGAAATGAGTTATATATTGGCTAAGAAGC
>JAYJMH010053925.1:0-13172 GCA_036873815.1 Phacellophora camtschatica | reverse complement strand
ATTTGAGAGGGGGGCTTTTTCAAAACTCGACCTTCTAGAAGGGAAACATATTTGATAGGGTGGCTTATTCGAGAGGGGGGCTTATTCAAAACTTTACTCTAAAAGGGGCTTATTTGGAAGACAATCAAAAAAATGGGGCAACCACACAATTCTCGCAAGTTTCAATATTAAACAAGTTTCCGTCGAAAACAATCTGTCGAAAGACTGAAAACTGAGTTGGAAAAAAGCCGCTGACACTTGCGGTCAGTGAGATATCAAAAATATGAATGTGTTTTGTTTGTCTTGAACAGTCTTTCGTGAAACTATGAACGAAGTTTCACGCGCAATGGGGAGTGTTGTGATGATTTCATGGGGGTCTTATTTGATAGGGGGCTCATTCAAAATTTGGCTCCCTGGTACGGTATATGCTTAAATATTCTCATTTATTATTAGTCAAGTGCATAAATGCTAACAAAATGGAAATAACGTCAGTTTAACTAAACAAAAAGTTACAAAAGATAAGAATTGATGCTAACCTTTATTTTTGAATCATCGCAATATTTAAAAAAAACAAAAATGAAAAAAAATTGTAGTGCAGCACCAGTTGAGTTTACAACACATAAGGTGTTGTCATGCACAAGAATTCCATAGATTGTCCAAAGTATGCAACTAAAATAAAAAGAAGAATTTTATTGTTAATCTTAAAAATGAATTATTTATTTTTTCAAAATAGTAATAGAACCTAATTTTGAAGCAAATGTGCAATTATTTGGTTTGATTAGTTATGTAATTTGTAGTTATGTGAAGTGTTCATAAGATGTATTAAATGATAAACATTTTCATCATACTTCAAATAGATGAGAATACAATGCTTGAAGCTTTGCCCTTTGCATTCTCATCTGCTTAAAAGATTTTTATTTATGAACGGTCCTAGATAAGTAAAGGGGCTTGTGTAGTAGCTGAAAGACCCATTTTTGTTGCTTTGCTTGAAAATCAATGGTGATAATCAGCATGTACTATTTTTAACTCAGTTCATTTCCTTTCAAGTCAAACATTGCATGGCCAAGTATTAAAATATATCATTTCAAGATGTTGATAAAGGATTTTATAAAATGTAATATATGTTTTGTCTCACTTACTTCAAACTTGTCATGACGTAAGGTAAAAAATTGACATCCTTGATTGATTGGGCTTGTCTAATTTTAATACATGTAAGTCTAGAAAGATAATTCAGAATTTAAATTCTGTTTTGTTCATACAGTATCATTTTTATTTACATTTATTTAGTTGGACAAAAAAAATCACTCCAATCAATATTTACCAAAGTTTATACGCATCAATTTAGGTTTCTATAGGTTAGTTGATCAGATAAAATCTTCTGGTGTGGTGGGCCATGCTATATACACAGGCAAATAAAAAATATAATCCATCTGGTTATTGGGTTCTGTTAGCACCCAGCCCAACAAAGATGCAATACGAGAGCGCGGATCACCTAAAGCCAATTCGAGAATTGCGGATCATTAATTTCCCCCACTTTCCTGTCCAGCATCAGAGACCTCAGTTCTGCAGTACTGCTGGCTCCCACGTCACGTCGCAGGTGTCCACAAAGTTTGCACGTTTTCTCTCCTGCCTTGTGGTGCTCCTCTTTGGCTACCATCAGATGAGGCCTATGTGTTTGACGTGGTCTTTCTAACTGACATTTAGCGTCACCAGTAGCATTTGTGTATCTACAACTTAAATTCATGCTCTTGCTGGCTAAACAGACGCCTTCTAAGCTTATTGTTCATCCCTGATTTCCGCACTTTTTCTGCTGTGTCCAAAACCAGGCTGGTGTCATCTGCGAAATCAAGAGCTGTGACCATATCTGGGTGTACTCTGCAGCGCTTCCTTTAAAGCCTGGGTCCTCTTCTCTTGTGTTTATTGCCATCCTTAACACGTAGTTCAGGACAACAACAAAGAGAAAGGGGGCCAATTTATCACCCTAGAGAACACCGGCCACAATCTCAAATAGAGCCGTCTCACTATAATGACCTTGCAGCAACCGCCTTCGAACTAACTTCTCTGGTACATCATATACCTGGAGTATGTTAATCAGCTTCCCTCAATGTATGGTATTAAATGCTTTTTTGAAGTGAACAAAGGTGATCACATCAGACATATTCCGTTCCTTGACTTCTTCCATAGTCCTCCTCAGTGCTACTATTTTTCCCACCGTTATGCGTTTCTTGCAAAATCTATTCCGAAACATTCTTAGCAGAGGATATAGGAGCCATTCCCACACTTGATTTTTGATTGAGCCTTTGTGTACTCTTCCATGGTGAATTGACCGTCAGGTATGAGTAGATCATGGAAGATTGGAACTATGAGGAGGGTTACCAAGAAAATGCTTGAACTGCCAGTACCAGGTATCGACACACCCTCCTGCATTTTCTCCACGGATCTTGACAGACTGTGATGATTTCCTGCCTTAAATCTCGTCGATAAGCTTCTTCCAACTTTGTCAATAACTTTGAAGCGGTATGTGCTTCCTCGGCCTCTTTCATCTTACGGGTTAACTCTTCTTTCTCCAGTGCTCATTATGTTTGGTGCAACTTTCGTTCAGTTCAGTTTCTTTGTATTTCTCTCTGAAACCTTCTCATTGCAGGTTAGCGACAAAGTCCTTATATGCTGCCTTCATCTCCTCTCTTGCCCCAGTGACCCTGGGGTCTAAACACTGCTCCTTCCTTCGAACTTTAGGGATTTTCTAAAGACATTTTTTAGGTGCTTGCTTATGGGTTCAACAAATCGCCGATAAAAGCATGTTGATTTCTCGTCTTCTTCTTCCTCGTGTAGTATGTGAAAGCTGTTCATAATATCTATTTCTTATGTTCTTGAAGCTGGGGGTCTGTCTTCAACTTTCTCCAAACATATTTGGGTTTCCTCGCTCTACTGAAGTAACTGTGTGCTTCACAATTGATGACACTCTTTCTCCACTTCCTGCATGTCAGGATGAAGTCAATCTGTTGTGTCGTGTTGTGTGGGGGCATCTAGGTCCACAAGCTTGGCTCTTTTTTCTGAAACGGGGTGTTGGTTGCCAACATCTGGTAGTCTTTCACAATCTCCAACATGTGTTTTCCATTGTCATTTGTCACCTTGCCATGAGTAAACAGAGCATCTATCGACGCAGGGCGAGCATTAAAATTGCCAATGATTGTAACAATACATGCAACAATAACCATCAGTGTGTGATTACCCTGAAAAGTGGCCTTAAGCAGTCTATCTGATATGTGGTACACACCAACCATAAGTTTTAGTGCAATCCTCCCAATGACGATTCCAACTCTTCCAGTAGCTGTTTGGAAAGAGTTTCTCCAGCACAGCGTTGAAATTATGACAAGTTGCTGGGAAAGTACCCTACCTTACCCTACCCTGATTCTAGACTTTTGTATGTTAAAGTGAAGTTTAACGTCATTGAAAACGGGTACTGCTATAAAAAACTATGCCATGTATTAAGTTCAGGCTAGGTTAATGTCATCTATTCTAAAAGGTTGGGGGCATACACACAGAAAGAAAATACTTGCTAAACGTATCCAACTATAATAACTACAACAACTATGAAAAGTCAAATTTTGTGTAATGTTTGTTTGATTTACAAATTGTGTGTTGTTGAATAACTTGAATAATAGGATAATAGCCAAGAGAAACTAAATTTTTTGGCTACATTTGTAGCTTCTGCAATGATAGTTGGGATTCTAATGTTTTTCTCAGAAAACTCATATGCATGGCTAGATAGTGCAATAGAAAATATAGAATTCTCATCAACTGGCTCAGAATTTAGAACATAGGCAGAAAGAAAAAGATGATCTGCATAATATTCAGATTGCATAATAACACAACACATGTGTGACATCTGAGGTAAAGCAGATAAAATTTTATTGCCAATTAATAAAATAGATGCATAATTGAAAAGACAAGATCCAATTAGTGTTGCCCTAATAAAACAGGCAGAAATAATTGTTGTTTCTGCTTTAAGAAAGTCAAATGAAAAAGAACTTACTGTTCCATCCCAAATCCACCCCACACATATCTTAATGCAAGAGTTCACCCAAAATATGTGCGAAAACCATTGGCTAACAATTTTCAATTAGATTTGGCATTATGATATAAATAAAAATATTATTATGTGTATACATTTTACAATTTTAGTTATGCACCTTAATATTAGGTGACAAATGTTTACTCGTGAATAACATAAATATATAAAATATATAAATAAGTTATATCACTGTGAGAGAAAAACAAATTAATTGCATTTTTTCAATTTCTTTATAATATTTTGGGAGGCCTTTGGGGTAGCATTTATCCCAACCAAGCCTCCTTTTTGTTAGTGTTTGGTAAGTAAAAAAAAATATAATCTATTTCCTTCGAACCTGTACCATTTGAAAGTTATGTTCTAATTCCAGGCTAATAATATAATATAGAACATAAAATAGAAAATAATATAATATAATATAGAACAACAGCGGCAACTTTTATAACAATAGTGAAACTGACACTCCAATTTCGAAGCGATTAATCATCAAAAACAAAGCAAAACTCTCTAGTTGAAAATGTAAACATCTTCTCTTCAAATCTGCATGGTTTCGCTTGTTTACATCTTCTAGTTGAGACAGTTTCTTGTTGTTTTCAACAGATAATTGCTTCGAAATTGGAGCATCAATTTCATTATTGCTACGAAATTTATTTATTTCGGATCTAGCTGATATGATAGATTGATTAATGATAAGCCTTGGCCTAACTACCTACATCTCAGTCTACAATAAAACATGTGGCAGCCATGTTGGTTGGTCTGGTGCTCTCTCAAAATTTTGAGCAACCTTGTGAATGAAAACCAAGGTTGCTTCTTTCAATTTGAGCAATCCCAATAATACAATTTGATTGGTTAAAACAGGAAATTTTTAATTTTAGGTTGCTCCCGCATAATATGAGCAACCCTCTGTGGCAAATTTCATTGGCATAGCACTTTTTTTTAAATCAAGGGAAGGGTTGCTCCCACCAAGATCTCAATAAAATGTTACAGCATTGTATAATATCCAGACCAAACCCAAGCCAGAACCAAAGAAACTTGATGAAGAGAACTTTATTTTCCTTGGAAAATTGACGGGTGCTCGAGGAGCAACCTGAGCACCCCTCTGTGAATCCGCCCCCCCCCCCCTGATTAAAATAAAGTATTTATTTGACAGTAAGTGAGTAAGTAGTAAATTAATATATTCAAAAAAGATGTCATATCCTTACATTCCTGTTGAAAAGAAGGTTATGGTAACCACAGTGCAGATGATCTGCAATGATTGTTTATACCCTTCCATTCTTTGTTCTCTTTTTTCTCAACTTTTACCACAGTCACAACAACAAACAACAACTTTTTAAATTTTGATTATCCTCATCAATTAATTGATCGGTTTTTGCTGTTGTAGTTGCTTGTAGTTTTATGAAACCGAGGCTTTCGGAAATTGAGGAAAAAAGAAGACGAAAGGAGGTTTTAAATTTTGGAATTTATACTTTGTTTTTGAAGACAATTTTGGGCCTCAAAAAATATAATAATTGTGCGATAAAAATGAATACTTCCCTTCAAGAACAAAGAAGATTAATCGAAGAAAAGAAGCGTCAAATCATTGAGCAGAATTTGCTGAATAAACAAAGTCAAACCCAGCCTCAACGTCAACGACAACAACAGACGAACTTTTTATCATCATCATCAGCAGCAGTCGGTGATGGTGAATCTAGCCCAAACCTTCTTTTGAATGATGGAAATTTTCTTGCCAGGTTTCAAGCGATGCAGGAAGACGCGATGGTAAAAAGCGAAAATGAAGATTCAACGCCAGGAAAACTTACTATTAGTTTGGCAGGTGCAAGAAAAAAAGAGGTGAAATTGCCAACAAATGCTTTAGAAAGACCGACGGCTTTTGAAGCTCCTCCGGAGGAGTCGTCTATTCCTGCCGTGGGTAAGTTGAGTCGTGTTTTCATTGATGGCTTTTATGCCTTCTTCTGTGAACTGAAGAAAACAAAATTGGCAGGACATGAATGAAACAGATGTGGAAAAAGGAAATCAGCATACTTTTATGTTTTATTTGCAAAAAATAATGTAGGTTAAGATTGTTGTAGTATTCACACTGATCTATCTTCTTCTGTGATGATGAGTTAAGTTTAAGACTGACAGAAGATGTTCAGTTCTTACCATAGAGGAAGAAGTTCTTAAAGCAGCAGATGCGCTGGCAATGAAAGTTGCAAATGAAGGGGATGAATCTGAGGCTCTTGCAAGAATGCAATTTCAGAAAGATAAACAATACAAGTATGTTTAATTCATGAGTTTTTATGATGATAAAATCGTTGTGTCCCATGCTGTGTTTTTTGCAAATTGTGCACATAATCCACAGTCTTGGTTACAGTATGTGTCTTTTGTTCATGTACATATAGTAATATTTATTTACATAATATAAAACATTGTCTTGATTCAATGATGATGAACTTACTGTTTATTTATAATATTAATTATATTGGTGAATATATTATACATGGATACACAGATAGATGATTCTGGTAGAAGGCCCTAATCCTGTAACACCAGCTCTGTTTCATCATCAATGTCATAATTATCAGGCATGTACATATGAATCTTAGTGGGCGTGCGGCAATTCGCACACCTTGGCGATTTTAGGCGTGCAATGGCGTGCAATAACAATTTTAGGCTGTAATGACCGTTATTTCAGGCCTTGTACACACCACTCTGTTTTGTCTCTCATACACACCAAGCTTGTTTATGTCCCCGTTCAGACTGATCCGTTCTCAAATGAAAATGATTAGAAATGCTGTGAAATTCACATTTGCTTCACGAAAACAACGCTATCTTTTTTTTTTCGAAAAGGAGAACTTTTTCGAATGTCTGCATTTTTGGTGTTCACACTGGAAATGATCCGTTTTCAAAACACCCGTTTTCATTTGGCTTCATTTTTATTAGCGAAATAGATCCGTTTTTGCGAGTAGTATGAACTACGTGGGAAACAGCTTCGTTGCATTTAAGATGAATACAGGAGTCTTAGGGTCAAACAAATTAACATTGTGGTTAAAAATCAATCTTCATATCATATTACACTTTTAACAATCATCGAACACGCTCTTCCATGTCAAGTTCAATGTCTCGTTCTTCTTCAATTGTTATTTCTTCATCCAGTTTGTTTCTTTTCTTGTTCTCTTTCTGTCCGTTGTTGTCCATTTTATTCAATATTTTATATAAGAATTGCTGATATGGCCTTTGGTTTTGCAAAGAATATTTTCATAAAAAGCCGAAATTTTAACGGGGAATTAGCTTTACATGTGCGATCAAAAGCACGCCTTGAAATATTCCCACAACTATGTCAAAGACTCTTGCGAATCAAAGACTCTTTCAGTTTTCAGTTCAAAGACTCGTAAAAATCAACTTTAATCACTGTAATTCGTACAGTACACGATTTTCACTTGCTCATCAAAGATGTTCTGCGTTTTTTGGCACACCCAGTATATTATTTAAATATAAATTAACCATCTATATATATCATAACCAATCATACTTGATCATAAAGTTTTTCTTGAAATTATAGAATTGCATTCCCAACCTCATTGAGGTGTGCCGATGACCATTCGCCTCAAATATTGAATGTGAAATGTCTTCTGCTGTGGTAACTCAATGTTATTCTTACTGAGATTTTATTTACATTGTTTAATTTATTTAAATACAAAATTAATTAACTTGAAAGTGGGAGGAGAGCTGCCAACTCTCTGTAATTCCAGGAAAAGGCAAAGGGAATCATGATTTGTGGTCATATCGAGAGGAAGGACCGGAGTCGCCTTGCTTAGTTTAGCCTTGTGCTATTCAGGGGTCCCCCTATTTAATTTGCATATTCTCTTCATTGAGATGTTCTATTTCCTGGCACTGATGTTCTATACCAAAACAAATTGGATTTTAATTTTATAATTGAATGTTTATCAGCAGGAAGATGTCCGTAAGTGAAGCACAGCATCTTGATGGTGGTATTGAAGAAGGATCAAAGCTTTATGAAAGACTGTTGCTGGATTCAATAAAAGATCCAAGCAAACAACTTGAACCTGAATGCCAAACTGCAGCACCCAAACCTGGTTTTTGTCTCAAAACTGCTGATGAACATGGCAATAAAGTTTTTGTGAACATTTGCTTGTCAGATACAGTCTTGAAGCCAAAAGACATTTCAGAGGACAGTTTAAAGGAAATTTTATCAACAGGAGATGCCACAAAGTTTAGAGTTCCAATGGCAATTGGTGATCGGCACATGGAAACTGATAAGAGTGGGAAAGGTGATTCATTGATTTGTTTGATTCATATTTAAATTTTTGAAGACAATGATTGCATAGTGATTTTATAAAAAGGTGCTTTCTACACAACTCAAAAAAACATGGATGTTAAAAAGTTGTATAACAATAATTTGACTGCATAAAGATATGTAATATAAAGATGATACCATATATATATTTAAAATTTGTATAATTATACAGTTGACATTTGCTATCTCGAACCCTTGCGAGAAATTTAAATCTGTTCAAAATACAGGCAGAATTAACGGGAAGTATTTCATAGGAAAGCCTAGCAAAGGGATATGAAAACCTTTTCGAAATAGCAAATGTTCGAGATAACGGGCAGTTGCGATAGTGGATATCATCTATATATTTATGTAAAATAAACCTGAAAAATGTGAATTTTGAACTTGAACATAGTACAGATGTATTATGAATCCATCTTTTGAGATGAACAATAGTTTATTTTTATAGTGTCTGCTTTAATTTTGCTCATTTCCGTTAAAGACATTATAAAGTAGGGTCTTTCGATTGTGGTTGTTAAGAAAACTGATTGGATGATCAATTTACTGAAAGAAATAACACGGAAGATCATTGGATTATTATTGATTGACAGGTTGGTTGTATGCCACTTTTATCTGTGTCAAATGGTTCTTAATTACAATAAAAAACAACTTGAAAATTCGGAATTCTTCTAAGAAGTTTATGTGTTTGTTTCACATAAATATTAATTTGTTGGGATTAATTTTGTGTAATGTTTTGACACTGTTGGCATATTTATAAGAATTAATAGTTTGATATTTGTAATTTCAAACAGTTGTATCGGAAAATTCTTTTTAATTTGTCAACCTCAGTTAGTCAACATAATGAGGAAAGTGCCATGTATTTTGTTTCACACACATACAGTAATTTCCCTATAGCATTTCATGTGTGTGCCAATGTGTGAATTCGTGACTGCATGCATCAAATTACAACGACTGCTCAGTATGTCAGGAGTCAAGACAACATTACGGTCGCTTGGTCACCGACCGGAAGAAGGCTAAAGAAAACAAAGGAAATTATGTGCCACACCCAAACCACACCCATCTTTTTTCCATTGTTTAATGAAGGTTTCTAACAATCAAACTTTATGCTCGGAGAAAGGTTGATCACTTTTCTGGACTCTGCAGTATGTATTCAATATGTCTGGAAGTTACAAATATCAATAAAAATTGTTACATCTTCCCTTTTCTTTTTTAAAAACATGACACATCCATCAAATGTAATACTTCAAAGTTCTGTCAGATACTTTTATGATAATGTAATTTTTTTTAGAATGTTCAGCATATGATATTGTAATTAACCCAGCATTTTATGACAAAATAAACAACAACAAATTCTTCATGGAATTCTTCATCATGCTCGTTTACGAAGGTTTGCAAAGCAAACACAAACTGACACTGACTGAAGCTTATGTGATACTGAAAAATAGGAAAGCGATTGGGACACTGCAGACTCAGAATGTGAGGATGAAAAGTACACCTGTCATAATGGAAATGGATAGGCATATGTATGAACTGGAAAAAGAGCAAATAGGTTGGTTGGTTTGTTGAAATGTAGATGATACTGATTTGCTGAAGAATTCATTCCCCATACTTTCCATGCTTTTCCCATGCTAAGAATACCTAAAAAACATTTCCACATGCTTCCTATGCTTTTTCCTTGCTTGGCTCAGATGGCAGAGCATGGAGTAAGCATGGGATCTGTGGGGAAACCATAAAATTTCCGTGGATCCCATGCTTCTCCATATAATTTCTGTACCAGGAAGGGAAATATTTTTGACCCTGGAAGTTTTCTTGGCAATGTTTTCTTCAAAAATTAATTAAAAATCCTAAATCAGGTCAATTTAAATTCAAAATTCAGCCTCTGATGCTGTTAGATGACTGACTATTTCAGTTTTATTTTGATAGAAAAAGTGTTTCGTTTTGTGGATTTATGGGTTTCAGAAATAATCTGTGTCCTTTTTTGCATTGAAGATTCTAAGCATGTCCTAGACATAGCAAATTCATTACAGAGGCAACAAAATGTGATCGGAATAGTTTCCCTCTCCATCAAGATTTTCTTATTGACATAGCAATGTATTGTTTTTGTAAATGAAGATGTTCTTGAGAACAGAGGTGAATTTTGTAACAATAGTGAAATTGACACATTGGTTTCAAAGCGATTATCCCTTCAGAGCAAAGCGAAATCCTTTCAACTGGAAAATGAAAACATCTCATCTGCAACATTGCTTGTTTTCGTTTTCCAGTTGAGAGAGTTTTGTTTTGTTCTCGAGTAATAATTGCTTTGAAACTAGTGTGTCAATTTTACTATTGTCATAAAATAAGCCTCTGTTGTTCAAATTAAATGAAATTTCGTTGCTTTACCATCTATGTGTTTGTTTGATTTGCTGCTAAAAAAAGTTTTAAAATATTTTTCACTAACTCTGAAATTTCATATTTGTGTGAGGATTCTACTGGATGGCCCAAAAAGGTTTTTGATAATTTCGTTTTTGCTTTTGAAACAACTAAGTAATCTTTTCATCAACAAAGTAATCCCTAAACTTGAAGACTCATTGTTAACCAGCGGCCATTGCGGTGAAAATTACATTTATTTTTCTTTGACGACTTCCGTGTTATCTGAAAGTACGTTTTGGCCTAGTAACGACTTATCAGCAGCCGAAAAGAGTGTGTTTCTTTACTTCGTGGCCAAGATTAGTTTGTTTACTGCGTCCATTGGAGAACCGTCTAAATTTATTTGGTGAACTTTGTGGAGATCTTGTTGCAGTGTGTTGTTGTTTTGTAGGTGCGCAAAGGCTGCTGGTTAGCAATGGGTCTTGAAAGGAAAGTCAACGTTAATGGTATTCTCAGCAGATTGCAGCGGCAGAATTTCTCTTTTTGCGTTTCATCTGTTATATCTTGCTGAGATTTTTGAGTAGATTTTGGCGGATAAGGTATCAAACTATAAATTGAAAAGCCTCCACATCAAATTCAAGCAAAAACAGAATTATGAAACTAAAGCTCTTTCACAGCAGCTTTGAAAACCTGCGGACATATTTTGGTCACTTGGCACATATTTTGGCACATATTTTGGTCACCCGTATTTTTCATCAATTTGTCAAATTTATTTTTATGTTTGATAATAATTTTTTATCTTTATGCTTATCAAGCAAGAAATAAAGGCACATTACAAATGAATGAAGTCTCAAAGGGAAGATCGCCCAGAAATGACGTTGTGTGTGTTATTCCAGAATTTAAAATTATTAAAGAACCACCAGATGGTCCCACAGAATATTTAATTGTGGAGGTTCTTCTTCCAAGCACGGTATGTTTTTTGTTTGTTTTTTGTTTGTTGTTGAAATATCGTATGCCAACAAAACATTTCTCGTAAAATTTCGTCGAAATAAATTATTTTTGTACCATCTAAATTAATTTGTTCTTACTTTTCTAGAATTCATCAAGATTTTTAGAATTAGATGTTGGCGAGGACTGTCTCGTTCTGTCTTCTTCGGACAGAAAAACACGATTAGACATAGACTTGCCTTGCCTTGTAAATAACGAAGAAACTGGTGCACAGTTTAATAAGAAGACAAAGGTGAGATCTGACAATGTGTACGCACCACATTACGTTGTGCACAGACTTTACTGAATGTATTTTGCGCCCGCGATAAATATGCGCATTCTCTGAGTATGCCCGCAGAAATGATGAAAAAGAAACAAAGGTGAGATCTGACAATGTGTACACATCACATCATGTTGTGCACAGTCTTTACTAAATGTATTTTGCGCATGCGATAAATATGCGTATTCTCCGAGTATGCCCGCAGAAATGATAAAAAAGAAACAAAGGTGAGGTCTGACAATGTGTACGCATCACATCATGTTGTGCACAGACGTTACTGAATGTATTTTGCGCCTGCGATAAATATGCGTATTCTCTGAGTATGCCCGCAGAAATGATTAAAAAGAAAAAAGGTGAGATCTGACAATGTGTACGCATCACATCGCGTTGTGCACAGACTTTTCTGAATGTAGTTTTGCGCCTACGATAAATATGCGTATTCTCTGAGTATGCCCGCAGAGATGATGAAAAAGAAACAAAGGTGAGGTCAGACAACATGTACGCATCACATCATGTTGTGCACAGTCTTTCCTGAATGTATTTTGCGCCTGCGATAAATATGCGTATTCTCTGAGTATGCCCGCAGAAATGATGAAAAAGAAACAAAGGTGAGGTCAGACAACATGTACGCATCACATCATGCTGTGCACAGTCTTTACTGAATGTATTTTGCGCCTGTGATAAATATGCGTATTCTCTGAGTATGCCCGCAGAAATAATTATATATTGAATGTTTTTATCGGCGGAAAATTATCTTTACCAAGCAATGTTTACTTGCTACTTACCATGTGGAAATGTATTCGTTTCAGTTAGAGATGCGCGTGGTTAACCACGCAAGAATGGTGTTTATACCCTACCCTACCCTACCAGTTTAAACGAGGTTAACCCTATACATAATTCCTATAGTCTATGCGTTTTCTATATTATGTTGGATTTCCCTTTAATTTTGATGTCCCTATAATGTAAATGGTCCATGTCCATATGGTGTCACTAGCTAAGAACCTATGCTGAACTGTTAATTGGAATCATATCCTGACGTGAAAGGGTCAACTATTGTTTATACAGTAAGGGCTGATGCATCAACCATAGTAAAATTTTCGTAGGAGAGTACAGCACTTATTCAATTATTCGGCCTTCTCGGGACACGGGATTTCAAAATGCGTGCGGATAATCCAAAATTCCGGATAATCGAAAATATATAATAACCGCAGAAA
>JAYJMH010053914.1:0-13173 GCA_036873815.1 Phacellophora camtschatica | reverse complement strand
AGGCTTTGACCAGACACCGAAATGAAACTCGTGCCGATCTGAAACTCGTGCCGGTCTGAGTTTGCTCATGTAAAGGGGCCCTAAGTTCAAGCCAGATGCACTCTTTATAAGATTAAGTGTTCCCATGACGTCTAGAGATTGAATTGATGGTAAAATAAGGTGATTCATTCCAGGGCAACGTTACATTCAGGGCAACGCTGCTGTAATATATCATGATCCTGATTGATCTTTGATTTCCTTTTTCTTCAGGGAAGACAATGAAATTAACCATACTGATAGCTATCACAAGGTATTAGGAGCGAAGGATTCATTAAAAATTTACGCAAATAAAACGCAATTAGCTTCATCAGAAATTCAAAGAGATGATGTGAAAATCGCTGCTGCAGAGGCCAATGAAATTACAGATTACGAGGAGGAGCACTATCTATGCGACACAGGACCAAACTTTACGTCATCATTTGACCAACATAGAAAAATCTCACTTGGGATATTAAAACCTCCATCTCGGTGTTCAAGCTTCGATTTTGTGTCAGGCAGTGGGAAGGAAAAAAGAAAATTGAAGGTCACCTTCGAAGACGAAGTATTTCGAGGGAAAAGATTTTCTGAAAAACGTGGAGGCAAGGTAAAGTTTAAGTGGATCGGTTCTAGATCATAGGCAAGATATTGACACACCATCTATAGGTATATGACAAATATTATTCGTTCTCAAAATATACATTTCAAAATATTTTCTTAAGTGCGAAATGTACAACTGTTATTTGTCATATTTCTAGAGATGATGCTTGTCACTTCCACCATCATACAAACCATGAATCATTTTTACTATTTTGGCCAATTTTTGCAGTTCACAGCTTGTTTTTCCTAAAATTAATATTCATGCACCTAAAAAGATGTTTCAGTAAAAACCCTCTATTTTAAAGAACTTGCAGGCTAAAATACCTGCAGTCATTCTGCTCAGATTGAAAATTATTATTTAAGTCATAAAGATTTTAGATACCTTAAGCAGCTATGACGGCAACGTTACCTGAACGTCATGTTAAATCGCCAAAATGAGCCCCCACTTCCCATTTGCTTGGATAGCCATTTTCGTAATTTTTCCATGTCAACAAGGTTAATCTATTTCAGGATTGGCAACAAGGTTAATCTATTTCAGGATTGGCAACAAGGTTAATCTATTTCAGGATTGGCAACACTTTTGGTAATGCAAACTAGTTGTACTGAGAACGTTGTGTTGAAAACTGAAAACATGCGGTTGTGGCGATGTACATTCTGAAAGACAACTTCAGGATCTCCTTGGGGATATATGCTTGCACGCTTTCAGTTTATCATTTGGAAGTTAACCATAATAATAAACAAAAGGATACGACGTTCTCACTGACACCGCCATCGTCGTTGCTTAAGGTTGCTTTACTGTTGAAATAGATCTTAAGAACCTTATCAGGTTAAATTTTATATTGTAGGTTCTTATATGTCGGTTTTTACAGTACTATGAAGCATATATCTTGTACTTCCTTTATTTATTTATTTATTCTTTATTTTAGAAAACCACGCTCAGAAAAACGGTGTTCTGATGCAAGAAGTATTTATCATCAAATGAGTTGTGACTTTCGATTCATTCGTCGTGAAACTGAGTTTTGTAAATCATAGATTTTTATTTATTTGATTTTACTGTTCATTAATTGGAGCTGCATTAACTTCAATTTTTCGGTTACTTCTATGGTGAAATCATGAAACAGAAGGAGGTTAAAACTCCAAGAAGGGAATTGGTTAGAAAACACTAAGAGCAGGGAAAAGTGTAAGAATTAGAAATTGAGACAGGCCTAATGTATAAGTAAGATATGAATTTGGGGAAAGATTTGGTTACAAAAGCATTAAAAGCAGGGATTAGAATTAGAAATGGAGACTGGAGAGATAAGACAGAGAAAATGTAAATAAGATTTAAGTTGAACAAAGTGCAAGTACAAAGTTATTTTTCTACAGCACACCGTCCTTCGCGGAATAGTTTGATTGTGTTCGTTTAGGCTGAACTAAATTTATAAAAAAATCAACGAATGCAATGCAGCGGAAAGACCCGCGTTATTAGAGATTTCGAAAATTTCTGATACGGCCTATCTACGTGCTCATTTTAGAGCATAAACTCGATTTTATAAAGCAGACACTAAACGAAGTATACTATCCTAATCGAGAAGAGTCGCTCTTCCCAATCATGTGTTTCCCCTGCATTTTCTTTTTAAACTACAACGTCGGCATTTTCAGATCGATGTTGTAGCCTGTATTTGAAAATTTTCGTTCGAAATTTGAAAATTCTTAACCCACTAATCGCAAGCTAATGATCGATATCTTAGTCGAAAAGATTCCAAGCAGAACTGATTTCATGGTGCAAAAATATTACTGTATACGTGTGCTTTTTATTCAGTAATCAAAACAACTCTTTCAATATTCTTTTTAAATGTTTCTGCATCCAATTCGATTCGATTGTAATCATGATGATGATGATTTTGTTTCTGCGTCATGTGAATCTATCCTAAAACCAGGAACGGAGAGTGTGGAACGGGGAACGGAGAAATAGGAATTAAAACGGGGAATAAAGCAGAATTTTATGAATTATTCTTATGCATTCGAATGCCGCGTAAAATAACAAGGAAACGAACCAAAAGGCTGAAAATTTACATATTTTTTGTAAAGGTAACTTAGGGAGCGGGCATTTAGTAGTTGGGAGAGGGGGTGGAGGCTTAGCACTTTTTCCTTGTCTGGTGGAAGAGAAGAATTTGAATCTGATATAATGAATGGTAAATTTCCATTGAAAATTCTTGGCAAAGATTTCATGAGTGTTCCACCCAGATTTAAATTGAAAGTACTTGAGCATTTGTTGGAGGAAGAAAATGCAAAAATAATGGTTGAGACTCTCGCAAAGAGTAAAATTGAAACTGAAAAACAAACATTAAAAAAGCAAAAGCCAATTAACAAAAAGAAATGGAAGGGAAAATGAATGTTCCCATAACAAAATACTTTTGTGTGAAAGATTGATTTCCATACTGCTGTTTACATATAAATCTCTTGGAGCGAGGGTCTTTGGGAAACTCCTTATTTTTCCATTCCACATTCTTTTTTATTTTCAAGGTTTTACTCAATTGCAAAACAATTTCTGCATAATCATGGTTCTCGTTTTGTTGCATTTTTCAATTTCATTGAATACTGTTCGTGCGTGAAAAATCCATTCAACAAACAGTGCATTCTTTCATTATTATGAACGGAATTTGGAATTGCAAAACGAGGGTTTCCAATCGTCTCCTTGAAAGCACAGAGTCCCAGTATGGTGAAATTGTGGTAGAAAGATTGGACAATGCTTTATGAAAATTAAATCTCAACAAGTTTGTCACATACAGGTGTGTGTTTATTTAATATTTATAAAACATTCTTTTATTTTGTTACGTTGTAACTTTGTTGAATGAGTTGTAAAATCTAAACGTTAAAGCCAGTTTCAATTATTTTATCTCAGCTTGAGACAACGGTAATACAATGAAAAAAAGAGAGGCAAAAACAGGTCGATACTTATCACGACCATCAACTGCGTGTGACGTCACGAATATTCGAAATATTTGCTGTTCTGGCTCTGTCAGCCAAAAATAAAATTACCAAATAAATAATTGTTTTCTAGGCCAAGAAATATGGGGTGGACAGCTATTTTAAAACAATTTTTGGTTAACAAAAAATGCCAAGCTAAAAATGTAGGGTGGACTCCAGCAACCACCCCCAGTCTACTCTGTGGTGTGGTGACGCCAAACACAACACATGTATTTTGCAGTATTTCTTTCTTTCGATTCACGACGGTGTTTTGATTTGAAAAACAACGTGGCGTGGGCTTAGCTGCTTCGTTTTAAATAAAACCACAACAGACGACAAGCTACTTGCAGAACACGTTGCTGGATAGAAATGATGGGAATATCACTTCTAAACATCTGGTAAACTTTTCAGAAAAACCCTCTTGTTTTCTGGAACTGGAAGAAATTGAATCCCCCTCCCACTGCGGGAAAGGGGGCGTGTAAGGGGATGCTACCAAATCCGCGACCCGAACAGTATGTTCGGGGCACCAAATTCGTGCAAACCCCAGTACTCGCATCCTTGAAATTTCACGACCTTACAATTATCTTCTTAAATAAATGAACAAGGTCTCAAAAAGTATCCCTTTCTTCATTCTTAAAGATGTGGCGATTAAGTTTGAAGAATGGTCTGTTTTGGAAATATTTCGTGTTGTTTTGCGATGGGGCTATTTTAGATTTTTATACACCCCAATCTATAAGTTCCGGGCATTTTTCGCCCCCGTCAAATTCCCCAGTGAAAGCATCGAAATTTTGTCTTCGGACTGTTACAAAATTCCGTGGCAAAAGCTGTGTTCCTCTGGCCAAAATGCTGGAGAAAGCTGGCAAATCTCTGGTGATTTCCGGCCCAGAAAAGCGTGCCACCACAGTGAACGAAAAAGAAGGTGAATTTTTCCCAGTGGCCTTCTTCCATAGTACTGAGACGGCAGGTGTTTCTATTTTTACTTTCAAATTTTTTTTCATGACACTAGATCTTACGATAGATGGTCGATAAATTACTAAACTACTAACATAATTCTTAATGCAGTAATTAAAATGATTTTATAGATATAGAACAATCATCTAAGGCAGTAATGTAGCTAGTGCCACTAAAATAACAAGAGGGGCTCCAACATAAAAATGACCCAAAACAATAATAAAAAGTAAAATTCAGTCGTTTTTAGGCATTAACCAGAGGGGCTGAGCACGTTTCTGTTAAGTGTCGAAAAGATATTCTCAAAAGATGTTGAGCAAATGTGGATCATCGTTTGTTGTTGATTTTTGGTTGGAATTTTTTGGACATTCGGCACGTTTTGTATGTTTCATGAAGAAGAGAATTTTTTTCCGATTGGAAAGATTTACACTAGAGAATGAAATGTAACTCATGTTCAATTTCATTTTTGCATTTGAGGCAAAGTCGTTTTTCTCTATCAATTGCTGGCTTCTCTATCAAATATTTTGTCTGCTTAAACACATTGCTATAGATTAACTGATGTGATATTGTCTTTAATATAATTTAGCTACAATACAAACCGACTGTAAAGAAGCAATATATTACAAAAGGTCAGCCTTTGTACGAATGTTGTTCAGAACTAATTTCCTATATCCTAATATATCAAACATTGTTTTCAAAAACGACTGTTGCTACCAAGGTGACGTCAAAACCCTCAGGAAACACGAGCAAAGAAATAAATGGTAATGAATCCATTTCGTGTGCACTTCAAACTCGTGCTCAGTTTTATTTTATAGGGCTCGTAACGGTAAAATTTGTTTTCTCATTTCGTATTCTTTTCTTTTCTCGTAATATGATGGAAAACCGGAGTTCACAAACTCACAAAGAGGTAAATTTGGTCGCAGATGACTCAATGATAGCTATCCCAAACTCTAAGTTTGTCCTTCGGACGTTGTTGTGTGGACAACGGATTTTTTTTAGATAAAACACAGATATTTTTTTTGGGTCAACCGTTATTTTAAAATTTGTTTAAAAAACTTCGTTCTCCATGCCCTTGGGGACCCAGGGGCATTAAGAAACATGAGTAGTTTCAGTGTCAATGTAGCCTTAAACATTGTGCATTTCACGGGTACAGGGACACACTCACACATCACGGGTACAAGGACACGAAAACAACCCATGTTTCTAAATGCCCATGAGTGACGTCGTGGATGACCAGATGCCCCCTTGGGGCGTGACGAACCTTTTCTCAATAGCAAACGAAATACGGTCATAGGACACCAATGTTGCTCTGCATTAGATTATTATTTTATTTATTTTATTTTAATTAGTTTAATTTTTAAAGTATAAATTATTTTATTTTTTTGCAATGTTTCCAGAGCTTTGTTTTTCTTTGTAACATGTTTATGTAGCTTAGCCTTAGACCGATGTTCTTGCAATTAGTAGCAATTCTTTTAAATAGATGAAAAAATAATACACAGGCTCAGGTATGTGAGTTTGAAGGCAGTAAATTCTCGAAACATGGGTACAATTTTTGGCAAAAATGCTTTAATGTTGGGTTAGATGCTTCTAAACGTCAAATAAATAAATTATTAATTACGTGGACATGGTGGAATAATAATGGGTTAATAATACATAATATAATAATGGAATAGGCCTAATAAGAATATATTTGAACTAAACTTATGATATGAAATTTTTGTGCAATCTAATATGCTTTGGTAGAAGGGGTATTATCGCGGTTTTACTGATATTTGGATTGATATAAAAAATTGTCCTTAATTTTGGGTGGTTTAGAATGAAACACGAAATCTATGTTAGGTAAACAAAAATATGAGCATTAAATTTGAATATTAAGCATGGGGTGTGTGTCCCCTGTGGTTGGAATACTTGACTATGTTGTTCTGTTGCTTAGCAATGCATCACCTTTGGTACCCAATGCAAGTACTCAATAATTAAAGATAATTAACTGATATAAAAGTGCCTAATACCACATCAGTGAATAGGTTGGGAATCAAATTGAAAAGCTCATTTGTCATTGGACATTCCATGGGATTATTTGTTCAATTGCTGTGCAATTTGAATAGATTTCCAAGTGAGCTGAATTCATATCAGTTCATGTTAAATTTTAATCATATAAGCCTAACTAATGGTCTTCACGAAAACAAACAAATTTTAATATAATTTCCAAAGTGCTCGTTTTGGGGACAGCTGCTCATCACATACTGTGTTTTTCAGTGTAATGTTTGTTTTTATTCACTTTACCGTTGTTTACTAATTCTGTTCGGCCTTTTTCTGTCTTGTGGTTATTCAAAGATTGATCATCATTTAAAGTAAACAACCATATTGGCGTTAATTATTGATGCTATTATCGGCACGTTACGGACTTGCCACAGGAAAACCAGAATGTTTTGCTAATTCTTCACAATTTAATTGTATTTATATTGCAAATAGTACAGTATATATGCAATGTAAGTAAAAATACCGCAATCTATACGATCTAAGAAAAACCAAGCTTATCTAACTTGAACCAAGATTATAAAAATAAAATACGAACCACAATAGTCACAGTGCGTGTCAAATGATATTACACGCAGGGACGGAGCGAATTGGGGGCACCCCAACCGCGTTTTAGTTGGCTTCGTCATTTTGCTGATCATTTTTTTAATAGTTTTTGCAGCCAAGTCGGCCTGATCTCTCCCCGAGGAACCTTTCTGCCTCCCCCCCCCCCCCAATCTTCCGAGCCTAGCTCCGCCCCTTAGATCTTTCAATGGAACCTGGCCTCGAGGCTTTTCCTGTATTTTAACTGGGAATGGTTGTTCTTGCCTCTTTCACTCCCGAAATACCCAAAAGACATCGAAATTGTTTTTAATCTTATGGGAATTTCAGCCATGTTGAAAAAGAGGCTTGTCCTGTGACACACTAAAAATGACTTTCATTTCCGAAAAGGTTTTTGTCCTAAAATTTAGTAAAAATGAAAAATCAATTTTGTATTCTTCCTTAATTTTCTTTCATATATTCTTATTTCTTTTTCTCGTTGCCTCTACTGCTTCTTTTCTTTTAAAACAAACATTTGAAAACAAATTCAAACATACCCTTAAAAAATAAGCAAAATTGAGAGGGAAAACAAAGCCAAGAATCTAATGGCAATTCTGGTCTTCCTGTGGCTTTGTCATAACCTGTAAGTACGTGGTTATTTTCTTCATTACCAAGATTATGATTTGACTCAAAGGTTATAGCACGGAATGCCATTAGTCTTCTAAGGATGCTGTATTTCAATTTATAAGTATTGTGTCAGTCACGGGTAAGCAATTTTCATGAGCAATTAGGGATAAGAATAATTAATAAACTAAACACCAGTTTCTGCAATTAATCACTAATATGCCATTGATTTGAGAATGTGAGTCAAGTTAAGATTGATGATCACATGATCACATTGTATGCTCTTTATGCAACCTAAATGGCTAATTTGTGATTAATTGCAGAAACTGGTACAATTTCATCAAACTCATTATGCAGACTAAAGAACATTGAAAACATCACATGCAGACGATCTGCATATGAGTTTGATGAAATTATGAAGTTGCAATAAGAATAGTTCAGCAAAGCACTGCATTCGCAATTAGGCCCGAATTAAGCACATTAGCTATTGATTAAGAACTGTAAGTCAAATGTAAAGTTAAGATAGATGATCACATTTCACATTCACATCGTATGCGCTTTATGCAGCCATTATGTCATCTTTTGCAATCTCTGTAGATGCTTAAATGCCTATATTATCATTATTGTTGTAGGAATAGTTTGATAAAAACTAACTGGTACTCGTTGGGTTAATATCATTATAAGGTGCATGCAGTGACCCAGGGGCAAGGGAGATGGTCTACCACCATCCGCAATTCTGTTACTCAAACATATTGTGCATTTTATGAATTTGTCCGGAAACTTTGGATCATATTAAACATGAACCATTGATTACAATTTATTAAAACCCTATTATTCAATAATACTATTTATCATAGCTACTTTGGGATATTTTATTTCTTCATTGTTTATTCAATTGAATGTATTGTATCTATTTTAGCATCATCACGTGTATGGTAACACATTAACCAATCATTGGCAATCACTGAAATGATTGAAATCATATTAATCAAGTATTGGTAATCGTTGAAATCACATTAATCAAACATTGAATTTCATTGATATCACATTAATCAAACATTGGAAATCGTTGAAATCACATCAATCAAGCATTGACTTTTATTGAAATTATATTAATCGAACATTGACAATCATTGAAATTGAATTAATCAACAATTAGCAATCACTGAAATCACACCAAACAAACATTGGCAATCGCTGACATTACATTAAATGTACATTGAAATCACATTAATCAAGTATTAGCAATCATTGAAATCACAGCAAACAAACATTAGCAATCGCTGACATTACATTTAATTTACATTGAAATCACATTAATCAAGTATTAGCAATCATTGAAATCACAGCAAACAAACATTAGCAATGATGAATAACTTCAGCTTTGCATCAAATATGAGTAATTTCACAAGTAAAGCCAACACTCAAAATAAAGTTCATGAAGTATTTACCGATCAAGTTGAAATCATCTTACAAATTCTGTATGTGCTTGTTTCAGTTGTTGCGATAACGGGAAATGTGCTGGTGATATTTTTAGTTGCATTTAAGAAGGTATCGAGAACTGCATTTACTATTTTACTGACAAACCTCTCTGCTGCTGATCTTATTGCTAGCATAAGTCTTTATCCTTACGTGTTTATTGATATTGAAGGATGGAATATAAGCAAGACAGAGGGACGCATTTTGTGCAATTTCACAATTGGCCTAACAATATATTTCATATGCACTGCAGTTTCGCTTTTGACACTGACGACTATATCTGTGAATCGATACATTTGCATAAATTATCCGTTGAAATTTTCATGGCAACAAGGCGAACATGGCAGCAAGATATTTGTTGCGATCACGTGGCTTATTTCTATCTTTATCATGTCTCCTAATTTCATTTCTTTTGTGTACCTGAAAGATTGGGCTATCTGTCGTCGTACATGGCCTGGTGGAATCAACGGAACACTTTACAGCTCAATAACCGCTTTGCTAGGTCTTGTAGTGCCTATAATTGTATTGTTGTACACCTTTCTTGCTACTCTGAAGAACTTAAAAACAAAAGTTTCAGACGTTCCTAGGTGTCAATTTGTTCAACAGACTATGCCGTCTTATGCTCGCAAAAGAACAATTCGCTTGTTGGGTTGGCTTATTGTTGTTTTCAGCTTGTGTTGGACTCCGTTCTTTATTTACTGGATTTTATCGCGCTCCTTAAACGTTTTCAGCGAAGGAAATGATGGCGATTATGAACGCATGAGAGTTCTTCGTTTAACTATTCTCATTGCTGAAATCAACACTGCGATCGATCCGCTATTTTATGGTTTATTTAGCGAGCAATACCGGACGGCTCTAAAGACAATTTTTAAGCGGAGTAAAGAACGAAGCCGTGTTGACTCAATTATGTCCGTTTCTACCATTGTTACTACAAAACATAAAATGAGCACTGTTAGCAACCAATCAACCTTTTCAGTAAAAGCCATAGAAGAAGAAGGAGAAAAAGAGTATGGTGAAAATCTCACACCAAAATCTTCTATTGCAATGGCTCATGTTAGCACTGATTCTTTTGTCGTATTCCACAAAGAGAGTTTGTGAAAGAAAGATGGACTATTGTTCGATTGAATTTGTGAACGAAAGATGGTTAGTACTAGGAATTGAATTTGAAGAAGAGGACAAGAGATTTTTGTTGTATTGAATTTGAGGAAGAGGAAAAGAGGGTTTGTAAAAAAAACTGGATACATGATTAAGCTTAGATGAAAATTACAAATACATGAAAATTATTATACAATTGAACGAAGATAAGTTTGAAGAATTGAATTCGAGGAGGAAGAACGGAGATTTTGTTTTACTGAATTTGAGGAAGAGGAAAAGAGAGTTTGTAAAAAACTGGATACATGGTAAAGCTGACATATGAAAATTGTTTATGCAGTTGAAAGAGAGTAAGTTTGAAGAATTGAATTTGAGGAAGAAGAAAAGAGATTTTTGTCGAATTGAATTTTAGGAAGAGGAAAAGAGAGTTTGTGAAAAAGCTTGATACATGGTAAAGCTTACATATGAAAATTTTGTATGCAGTTGAAAGAGAGTAAGTTTGAAGAATTGAATTTGAGGAAGAAGAAAAGAGATTTTTGTCGAATTGAAGTTAAGGAAGAGGAAAAGAGAGTTTGCGAAAAAGCTGGATACATGGTAAAGCTTACATATGAAAATTGTTTATGCAGTTGAAAGAGAGTAAGTTTGAAGAATTGAATTTGAGGAAGAAGAAAAAAGAGTTTGTAAAAAAAGCTGGATACATGGTAAAGCTTACATATGAAAATTTTTTCATACAATTAAAAGAAGAGAAGTATGAAGAATTGAATTTGAGGAAGAAGAAAGGATATTTTTGTCGTATTGAATTTGAGGACGAGGAAAAGAGAGTTTGTAAAAAAAGCTGGATACATGATTAAGCTTACATATTTATGTTGTTTACGTAAGAGAAAGAAGAAAAGTGCGAAGAATTGAATTTCAGGAAGAAGAAAGTAAAATTGAGTAAGAAAAACAAGGGAAAATAAGGCGAGGGGGAGGAAGAGAAAGAGAAAAGAGATGCAATAAAAGAATAAGGGAAAATGAAGAAGCAAAATTTCACAGAAATCGAAGAAGATAAGTAAAGAAGAACAAAAATTCTAAGAAGAAAAATGAATGAATGACCGGGAAGAAGAAATGGAGAAAGAGAAGGAGAAGAAAATGAAAAGAAGGATAAGAAAAACAAAAAAAAGGAAACAAAAAATGAAACAAGAAAATGATGACGAGACTCAAAATATGTTAAAAAATTTTGGGGCACTGCAAGAGAAAATTGAGAATTCACTTTCATTTGGCTTATAAAGGTGATAAAACAAATTATAAAATCAAATGTATAACTATAGTGTTTGTAAAAATCGACATAACTTGATATGATTATAGTTGTTAATGTGTTATATGCTGCAAATGAGAAACTTATAAGACTTAAATAAATTTGGTGTCTCTGTATAAATAAAATATACCTGTATTTCATAAAATTAAATAGTTTTCTGACTATCTGTAAATTTTAACGCATATTTTCTGATTTGGTTGAAACCTTTATGATAAGACGAACCCAGAATACATTATTGTATATTATTTGAGCTTTATCTTAGGCCAATACAAACCTTTGTGAACGAGCCAACACAAGTCTTTTTGGATTTTAGTGCAGTAAAACCCAACAAGGAAGAACCTAACTTTTGATCTTTCAGTGTGCAGCAGTGCAGTGGCGGAAATTATTGGGGGGGGGCTTGGCCGGTCAACCGACCCCCAAATCTTACCAATTTGCAGTTTGTTCTTATTTTAAAGCTATAGAACTGCCACTTGCCACTTGATGAAACGTTTGTGCCACATGCAGTATTTAATTCAAGCAGTTATCAGTATTACTTAAATAGCCCGTGGTTTTGGTCTGATATGGTTCATTTCAGTTTGGCTGGTTCTTTTCATAATTTTCATTTTCACGTTCTTGTTTGCGGGGTTTTACTGTATCACTTCATAAACCATAAAGATATCGCGCATATATAGTGTAACATGTAACTGCTTACTACAACCAGCATTTCAGTTCAAAATTCAGTCAGTTTTCCTTCACTTCTTATGAATACAAAATTACGAGAAAAAATACAATTTTTAAAGTTTCTTCATATGAATCCGGCTGAATATTGAAAGTTCTTTAACTTTTCAACAACTCCAGTCTGGTTTCTCATAAAATAAACTGGTTTCTTGTGAAAGAATGCGTGTATTGGCGACCTGATATAATACGTTCAAAATTGTTGACAGAAATCTCTGTTGTCAAAAGTGACTATCTTGTTTTTGAAAAAACCTGTGCTTAAAAATTTTCCATTGCGCGCATGGGGCATGGTTTTAAAAATCGAAAACAATACTTGGTTCTAACTTCGTAGTTTGCTTTGCCAGTGTCCGGGTTTTATGATTATTTTATTTATGCGAACCTCGTTTTCATGAAAAGAATCAATAGATCAATAATGGAAGACAGAAAGAGCAAACAGATAAAGAGAAAGGAAGTACCACAAAGCCAAAATGGCATGCAGAAAACTTGACAAAAATCTTGGAAAGCAATTAATTGCTTCTGTTAATACTGTCATATTTGACTGCGATGGTATGTATGTTATATTTTGTAATATTGTTAATTTAAGAACATTTAACACGAAAGAAAAAGAACAAAATAATTCAAATTGCTGAAGTGAATGATGATGATGATTATAGACATAGTAGAGCGAGCTGTCATTGCCCTGAAATGGAACACTTTTTATAAAAGTACGATTTTAAGCTCGGACTACAATCTTTAAAAAAAGTAACTTACTGATAAAATGTTCCTTAACTTGTGCTTTAAGCGCTATATTGAAAAAATAGGTAAATCTGTGAACTTTGTCTGTACACACAGCTGTTACGACGGGGAAGTCAAGTCTGGTAAATGTTTTTTAGGCCGTTCCGCCACCTCGCGATAGAAATTTA
>JAYJMH010053903.1:0-13174 GCA_036873815.1 Phacellophora camtschatica | reverse complement strand
AACAGAAAAATCATTGCAGAAAATTGAAAAGATACAAGAAAGAGCATTAAGATTTTTATACAATGACAATGTCACTTTGTATGCTAGCTACTATTGAAATCTCCAAAGGTGTACTATGCACATTTCTCGCTTTAGAACACTTTGTACTGAAATTTATAGAACAATGAAAAATATATACAGGATATCTTTAAGTTTAAAGCAAATTCTTCATTCCGATCTCAGAGAAATCCATATATGACATAACACATCATAGACCAAATCAAGTTACTTTTGGTTCAAATAGCCTCAGATCACTTGGACCGAGAGTATCGAACAACTTGCCAAATGAAATAAAGTCTTCAGAAAACATTAATATTTTCAAAAGAATGATAAAAATATGGGATGGGATTAAATGTAACTGTAATGTTTGTCGAATAGAAGGGTCATAAAAATGACCTTAGAAGATGATTTTTTCTTTCTTTCTCAAACATTTCATGAAACAAAACAAAAAATCCTAAAAATATTTGTCTCCGTAGTGTTGATTTAATTTATGTTTAAAATAATTTTAAAAAAATCATGTTTATTTAGTTTTTTATTGTAAATGTTATTTAGTTGATGGTAAATTAGAAATAAATGTAAATACATCCGAAGTAGATTAGTTTCTGTTTGTAAAAATTTAGAAGCTATATAAAATTCGAATTAAAATAAGATGATGACAAAAAAACCTAAATGATAATAAATTTTGAAACAAGAAATAAATAGCTTTTGCCGTTTTCACTAAAATAAATTCAAAAAGGACTTAAAATGAAATAAATGGTACCGAAAGGAAGGACGTGTCAACCTTACCGTGTCAACAGATGAAAATTGATAGTCGTAATCACCCGCTTTCTTGGGTATCATGTATGAAACTTTTACAAGAAAATGTTCTGATTTCACCCTAGCGAATTTTACTTGTTGTAATTTTCCAAATTCTACATTCATGGATTCAACATTTTGATTTAGGTCGTTTTACGTGATATTTTGTCTGCTATTGGTCAAATCAAGACCCTTGTAATCATGTAAATGGGCTGCATCATAAAAATTATGCCATGGAAGGGATAGATGATTTCCAATGCGAATATCCTAAAAATTAGAATAGTGTCGAGAAGTCAATAGCAAATCGTTCATTTCCACTTATTTTCTGATGAATCTAAATCTACTGGCCAATCTTTGACGGTAAAATCTTGTAATTTTCTTTCACAATATTCTCTCAAACTGATGCACAGTTTTTTGATCTCACAACGTTGGATTTAACAATTTTCATTGAGTTTAAAAAATTTAAAAATTGTGTGCATCATTTTAAAACCAGAGCAATATTTTTCAAGATTTAAGTAGTATTTTGCTCGTTATACTTAATTAAATCCTTAGCCTCTTTTCGGGACATTTGGTACATAAAAGATTAAATGAAGACAAATGCCATGGTTGAGTGCTTTGCAACCATGACGATGATTCAGTTACGAATAAAATGAGAATTATCACCATTAATAAGTCACCAAAAGAAAAGCTCTTCAGAATTACCTTGGATGATACTCTCACCTTGAAAACAATTTCAACACTCTTTGTAAAAATGCTTGCAAAAACATTATGCTCTTGCTCTTGCTCTCCTCTCCCACATCGATACGCAATCAATTATTTAATACTGGCCACTGGTAGCAATTTTTCACAGCTGGAAACATAACTAACAAATCAACAAGATTCAAGAAATTACTGTCAGAATTTATATTTATCAAATTCCATTTCCATGTGTAATATATTTTTGTTGAACACATATAAATGAAATAATAGGAGTGATTCACTAAAATACTCAAGTTCTTGATTTCAAATGACAATGCTATTCCACCCATTCATTCTACCAATACTTTACTCCCTACTAATACTCTGCTCCTACAAATTCTCTGTTTTTCTTTCTTTTTTCGTTATTTTTCTTCATTCATTTGTATCAGCTCGTCACTTATCTTCAAAATAAAATTTTCACCACTCAGCAAAAGAAAGGTCAGTTTGTCGTCCATGGCGTAAAGGATATCATCTCACAGGATCTGAATTGCTTTGATTCCCAAAATCCTTGGTTGTGACTGCGTTATCATCTGATTCACTGTCCTGTTTATGTGGTTGAGGTATTCGCTTGGAAAAAAGCGAACAGTTTCACGTTCTTTCTTTTTCATCTCTAATTGCTGTTATCATAACTGCTTTTACTTTTTTTTTTATCTTGTATGGTTTTGGATCATAACGGTTTGTATTGTTTTTACTCTCGCCAAGAACGAGAACATAATTGCCGATTTTATGCTCATGTTCTTTAAAGCATTTCTTTTGTTCTGCCTTTTCTTTGCATAAACGATCTTTAGCTCGAATATCTCTATCCTCTTCCTTCTCTTGAAATTCTTGTATTTTGGCTTAGATATGTCGCCCAAGCAATCTTCAACTGGTGCACTTCATGTACTCAAATGTAGCGATGCATAGTAATTACGTTTTTTGCAATGTTTTGTTCTCACGGCGTGCTGTTTTGATCGCTTTTTCGGGAGTTTTCAGTAAAATTTCAACCTCTCCGTTTGCTTTAGGCCAGTACGGCATTACTTTCCTGTTATGAAACTTCATTCTTTTGCATTTTCAGCGAATTTTTCTACATCAAACGGCGGTCATTTTTCGGTCTTTACAACTGTGGGTGTACGCAAAGATTCGATAAAAATTTTGTGATGCAGATTTTTCATATGTCGATCTCCACTTCTGGATAATGAGAATACTCCGCCATGATTACTAGTAAATATTTGCCTGTGGATAAGGTCCACTGAAGTCAATTGAAACTTTCTCCCATGGTTTTTCTGGAAGTTCCGACATCTTGAATGGTAAGAATTTCTGTTCTGCATTAGTTTCTTGACATTGAATGCATTCTTTTATCTTTCTTTAATGATGTCTATCAACGCTTGGGAACCATATTTTCTCTCTGATAAGTTCTTTCGTTTTGATGATACTCTGATGTCCTTTGTGTGCTTGATCGGGAAGAATATTTGCAATAACGAGTTTTGTCCATGTTGACAAGAGTCCGCTATTTGTGATTGAAAGTTCTTTCTTTATCTTTGAAAATAGTAACAAATCTTGGATGTTTCTCCCTTGTTTAAAGTTTCCGATTTTGAATGTTTGTGCAATTTTTAGCTGTACACTCTTTCGCTGCTGTCATTGTCGTATCTTTGTTCGTTTCATTCATGATACCATCTGTCTTCATAGTGACTGCAATGACCTTGCTGGATAGAAAGTTTACGTATTCTTCTGCTTGTTTATTTCATGAAATGGTTATTGAAACTGGATGTCGTGACATATATTTAGATGGTTTGTCTTTGCCTGGTTTTAAAGTTGTAGTAAAATTGTAGTTTTGTAAACCCATATTTCTACGTTAAATTCTGCCTGGAAGTCTTAATTTATCCAAGTTAAAAATTATTTCCAATGCTTCGTCATATGTGACAAAATTAATCCTATTTTACACGTGGTTCAGAAAGGTACAGAATATCACGTGGGTGGGGTTTCTGGATCCCCCTTATCTGTCGTCAAATCGGTAAAAGATACAAAGTTACAGCTTGCAACACTGAAAGCTCCATCTTCGATTACCTTAATTAAATGATTTTAGTTAGAAAAGTATAATTAGCGTAAACAACTAATTAACAACCACATTAACAACCTAATTAACATCCAAAAAGTGCACTACTTTGGTTTAATCCAGATCGCCAGTCCATTTTTATTTTATAATCATTAAACGCGATGGATTATAACTCAGTACATTTGTATGAGCATTTTGATGAAATTTGGTAGTAATTCCTCTGTGTTAAGACTTTAATTTATATTATTATAAATATGTAATAATAGAAAGAAGTTGCAAGAAATTGGGTACATTTATGTATATTGATTTTATTCATTCGTTTGGTGCTTTATATTCATTTTGTCAATCTATTCTCTATATTATGACTATTAGTTATGTTTTAATGAAAAGGTATAAATTTTTATCATAGATTGTAAGAAATATGACGTAATCAAAAGGTATAACGTCATATATTATATTTTTTGTTGACTTAAGCAAAAAAATATGAGTCGTACATCAAAAGATAGAGAATCAAAAATTAAATTCAACCATGCCAATATAAAGTTTGTCTGTTAAATAATCCCTAGTTTTAATAAAAATAATTTGTGAACAGTTAAATTTTAGGAAACGTCAAAAGGTTTCAGCCCCTTAGCAATTACAAAAAAGTACAGTTCAGGAAAACAAGCAGGGGGCTCCAAAAGGTCCCCCGTGTATAATAGGGTTAAACTGTCCACCATCAATATATATATATATTTGTTAAATTTCTCGCAAGCCTGCCCGATGGCCAGGGCTTCCTTCTCTGTATGTGAATATCGCCGTTTAACGTCTGACAAAGAAGGAGTGGCATAAGCTCAAACATTTATTGTAACTGATCCATCTGTTCTCGCTGTATTCTGTGTTAAGCTACAAAACAAAAGCTGTGAGCATGGCTCGAAAGGCGACAATCTAGATTTTTTTTTAAATCTAGAGAAAATTTCTCTCGGTAAAAGCCTTGATCTCGAAAATGTCTACTATAGATCACCCCGTTGTCGACTATGAGAAAGCTTTCGTCCATAGTCTGGAGGAGAGAATTCTATCATTGGAAAGGGAATTAGAACAAAAACAATACATCATCGATAAACTTTTAAATGAAATCTTTTCGTATTCTGAAATTACTAACTGGTACCGCAAGCATTCAATCTCTGACAAAAAACCAGAATTAAAGTATTCAACTTCTGACAAAGAACCAGAGTTAAAAGAACGAATAACATCTGTTGTCTTTGAAGATATTGAATCGCAAACTACGAGAGCAATAAAAGAAGTGAGGACAAAAGCAAAGAAAGAGAAAATTCTAAGAAAAATAGACCCTCTAGCACAAGCAAAGATTCTACCACTTCGTCGAATGGGAGGAAAAGTCGGAAAAATTATCAAATTATCTAAGTTCAGATAATCAACCTATGACATCGAGAACGTCAAATGATAACAAAGATAAAAACACAACAAGCACCAACAGAAACAACAGCAATTACAACAAAAGCAACAAAAACGATAACAACTCTACAAGGAAACCAAATAACCAAAAGAACTTACAAAGCTCTTCTGGATATGGAAACAAAAAGAAAGGAAAACAACTATTATGTGTAGCGATTCATTATTAAATAATGTGAAAACTTGGAAAATGAAAAAAATTTGCAAAAATGAAAAAGTTATTATCAAGTATTTTTCGCAGACATGAAAAGGGGATCGGTTGCAGACATGAAAAGTTACTGTCAACTGTCGATTGAGAGAAAACCAGATTGCAAGATTTTGCATTGTGGATGGAATCAACGAAATAAACACTACCAAAAGTCAAAATACATCTTGATAAAGAAGGTAAAGAAATCTTGCTTCTTTGTGACGCAAACTGTGATTCCACTAAAAAGCCAACTGAACCCATTGATAATACTGTCTAACTCAGATCAGTTGTTTAGTTTCGCACAGCTTATTGAGGAACCTACAAGGGTCACTCTAAATTCCTCCTCAATTATAGATCACATAGCTACTACTTGTGACCACATAGCTACTATATGGTATCCTAGAACATGCCCAAAAAGATTATTCCATTTGATTCCCTCAAAACGATATATATGAGTATTGTGCAACCTCATTTTCGTCATTGCTATATATGAGTATTGTGCAACCTCATTTTCGTCATTGAAATGATTCAAATATAGATTAATCACGTATGCATTCTGTAAATAATTCAAGACACGTCATTTCATTCACTCTCATTCTTCCACTGATTTACACTTATTTTATCGCCATATATAGACATCGAAACTAATCACGGACAAAGATCTATCTCCAGCCAACTGAATAATACTCAAAGATTCCAATTCAACCAAATTAAACGTACTGAACTGAAATTGATTGATCACCAACACCACCTAGACTTTCTCTTCACTCAAGCTTCACAACATTCCATACCGCAAGGACTACTTCCCAAGTTACTTCCAAATGTTGTTCTTTTACTACATCTTAGTATGCCACAATCCATTTTATACATCATAACAAAGTTCATAATAATAATTTTCATAGATTTTAATTTTATAACACTTCCGCTTTACCACGTACCACTTCCATAACAACAACAAATACAACTGCTGACAGTTCTAACCATCCTCAACATGATACTCTTACATACTAGGAACCCATGACATACAATGAGCACGCGCACCCTAACAACGACAGCATAAATAATCCTAATATTCCTCAAACCTCATCAACACAACAGCAACAAAACGAAGACAACATTCCCAAAAATAACCAAACCCCCAAAAAAACTAATAACAACAAAACACAAAACAAAAAACCGATACCAAAACAATTTAACCCTGAACTATCATTACACTCACATGTACTTAACTTTTGCCAAACACCACACAACATTGACTCGAACGAACTGAACGCTGACTTGGCTGGTTTTAAGCGCAGACTCAGACCTCCTTCCAAGACAAACAGGACGAAACACAAACAGATACCGACACAGAAAGCACTGAAATAAAAACGAAATATAGAAAAGCAAACAACTCGACACCACCCAAGAGCCTTGACTTAGCACTCAACCCGTACATGTAAAAATATAGCATTTACATGTAGCAATGTAAAAACAATATACAGAACATTCAACCTTCGAAAATATCAGACAATTTGACGAAAGACAATCGTAACGAACTTCACTCACTTTCCGCACGCACTGAAATCATCATCAAACCTGTAGATAAAGGATCGGGTACAGTATTCACGAACAAAGAAAAGTACGTTGACGAATATACCCGACAACTGAACGACATCAGATTTTACGAAATACAAGACAAAAATAACACGAACAAAGTCAACAGAACAGTCACAAAACACATAGACCAAATGAAAGAAAACGAACACATTGACAAAGACACTCACACAGCTACTTCACACCAACCAAACCCAATGCTCTGCATTTTACACTCAACCTAAAATTCACAAAAGACAGACATAACTCTCCTGGCAGAACCATTGTCTCTTCCAGTGGCCACTCAACTGAACATATCTCTGAATATGTCAGTGACACTCTTATCGTCTTGTCCTTAAACTGCCTTCTTATCTCAAAGTTACCACTCGCTTTCTGGACAAACTCGAAACAATCGGCAAACTTTCTACAGGCTCGCTTCTAGTCACAATTGACGTTTCATCTCTCTTTACTAATATTCCTCATTCTGAAGGTATTCAATCTGCCAGGAACCACCTCAACAAACGCACCTCACAAAATCCACCAACAGAGACAGTTTGTGACCTCATTGACAAAATACTTAAAAGCAACAATCTTGAGTTTGACGAACAATTTTGCTTACAGAAACATGGCACAGCTATTCGCACACGCATGGCTTCTCCATATGCAAATATTTATATGAGAGACCTCGAAAACAATGCCCTAGAGAACGCATCAGACAAACCCTTTGTTTGGTGGCAGTTCGTTGGAGTTATTTTATCATTTGGATACACGGACAAGACAAACTTGACAAATTTATGACCCAAGGTAAAGACCACCGTCCCCCCATAAAATTTCCAAGCGAAACGTCCCCCGACTCAGTACACTTTATCGACGTTACATTTACCATCAACGAAGACAATACCTTATCTACAGACTTGTACGTCAAACCCACAGACACCTTCTCAGCACATTGCCCTTCGACTGCGATGCATTTGTTCTGACTACAATTCATTTAAGAAACGGACTTACGAACTACTGACCTACCTTACCAACAGGAGCTACAAACGGAAACTTGGACGCATCGAAATACGGAAAGCTTCCAAAACCACAAGAAAAACTCTCTCAAAACCAGACAAAAAAGACAACAACATGACGCCATTCGTAGTTACCTACCATCCCAGTTTACCACAGTTACCATCCATCACCGAAGAACATTACCACATACTGCAAAACTCTGACACTTGCAAAGAAGCTTTCCCACAACCCTCTTTACTAAGTATTCGAAGACCTAAAAACCTTAAGGAGTACCTACGTGAAACAGGACTGCAACACATTCCAAACAGGACTCCAACACATGTAACCATATGCGAAACGAAACTAGTGAAATTTACAAAAACTAACAAAACATTCAACGTAAAACGAAAACTTGACTGTAACTCAATCTCTCATGTTGATAAAGCGGACACTTGACTGTAACTGTCTTCACTCTCAGATCCAGGTCCTTCATTACTTTCGACCACGAAACCTTATATGTAATTTTCGAAAACTTTCTTTTCTGCCATGATGATCACAAGAAATAAAAACAACACTGAGGTTTTGGCGCCAATGTGAACGCACTTCCACACATGCCCCAATAAGATAATTTCCGGATTGGAAGTAAAACATTTTGATTCGAGTCATGACAAGCGCGTCGTCTAAATCCAAGTCGCGCTTTGGTTGCGCAGTTCGACTGACCACGACGCGTTTAGCATTTGAGTCGAGTTTAATTACAAATTGGATTTATAAGCGCGACGTATAAATTAGCCCAATTAACTCAACCACGTAACCTTCTTTTTTGTTATTATATTCTTATCATCAAAACCCATTTTATGTTATTATTACTATACTACTATTACCATTATTTTTATTGTTGCTATCATTATACCATTATTATTATTACCATCATCATCAATATCAAAGCAATTTATACATCATATCACCGTCACATGGTCACCATCATATTTCATCAGAACTCACACACGACCACTGAGCAGCCTTGTCACTATTTACATCCACCAATCATATCTCTTCAACTAACATTCAAATTTTTGTAAATTTTGCTATTTTCTAATTCCTTTTATTTTGCTCTGAAGAAGCCCTGTATGCCAGGGCGAAATATTGGCAACAGAAATATTGTTGAATTTTTCGTTTTTTTTTTCGTCGTTTCTGTTTGTTATTAGATTATATAGCAATTAGTTACATAAAATCATCTTTACGTCATGCACTGTAACTTTACGACATGTTCACTTTGTTAGTATTGACATTGCTTCCTTTAGAACTCTTCCTCCAGTTTCAAACAATTTCATTTTTGAATTTGTCAAAGTATTATGAAGAAAGCAAATCTTTACTTGTTCAAAGCAATATGAACAATGTGATATGAGGGCAAATGTGAATAAATTAAAAGAAAATTGTTCTAACTTTCTCGAAATAATTTAACAAACCTGTATTAAAGGAATTTGTTGCCAAAAGTGAAAAAAAATCCACTTTCACGATACTCAAGGAGCCCCCCACAGACATGAGAATAGCCCCGATACTTAAGATGCCCCCCCCCCACACGATACTGAATATCTTCCACAATACTCCAAAATGCGCCCCTATAGACATGCCTCTCCGCGATGCTGAGCACCATCCACGATACTCAATATGCCTCCCAGAGCATTATAATAACCCCCACGATACTCAAGATAACTCCTCGTGGTATTGAGCACCCTTCACGATACTGCGAACCCCCATAATACTGCCGAGACATTATTTGGGGGTGTTAATCAGAAGTTGTGAGAAGCTAGCGAACTCAATGGCCAGAATGCATACCAACACTCGCACTGCAATTAAATATATATTTTCGAAAAACAACATAGGACTTTCCAAAACAGAAATAGAGAAAATAGAGGTCACTCGCGTACAGTCAGGACAGGTGAAACTATTCAGAAAGTACACGTGGCATTAGGGGAAATGGAACGCGGTTGAACTCAGGGAAATGGGGTTGGACTCTCCTGATCCTTATTTTTAAATATCATGAGGAAGATCAAATTTCACACCATGTTCTTATAAGAAGAGAGAGGATACGATACGGCGATCTGAAAATGTTCCTGGTATTTTCTCATCCTATGCTTGACACTGTCATCGATGATACTATTTCTTTGACTACTTCATTACATCCAACGAGGTGATATTCAGCTTAAAGTCTGAGGTGAATACATGAAATTTTGTGTGGTATGCCGCGCGCGGGTATTGCTATCATCTTGATCACTACCTGGAGTTTAAGCAAAGTACCGGTCAATTGATGGTATGGATTAGAGTCACGAGAAATGGGACTCTCTTTGGACAATATTTTGTTTATGGCACTCTTAATTGAAGAGAGTTTTTGGGAAATATTCGCTATAAAGTGATTTAGAGATATCGACCGAAATATCATGTGGCGGCAAAATTATGGGGCCCCATCACATCCAAGCAATGTAACTTGTATGTATTTAAAAAGGAGACTTCCAAGAAGAGTCATCAGCAAACGGGGTGATTAACCTCCACGCTCTCCAGATCTGGCATTATTTGAGATTATTTGAATGTTACGAACTTTGTGATGAAAAATTGTCCATAAATTAATTTGTCAAAAATAGAAACTTTTCATGCCCTCTATATTTTGCACTGCACCAGCAATTCAATGTAAAAATTTGTTGAAATAGTAACGCTGCGCAGGAGTTACTCATCTTACATTGATTGACATTTGGATTTTCTTTTGTGTGAAACCATGTGCAAGACTCCTGTTTTTCGTAATTATGAAAATCGATAAATGTGAGATTGTGTTAGTGTGATTATGGCTGTTCATTCAGGCCAAATAACTTATGATTTCACATAATCTGTTTCTCGGTGTCTTATCTAATGGGTCCGAGATAGGTGGCTCCGATAACTTGCCCGTGTTAGCAAAAATCTACACGATATCATACATCTTGGAGATTATTTGCAGCTCTGGCTGTCTGGGTAACATTTCAAGAGAACAATTTCTGTTTCACAACAGATTTACTTAAGAACTACCCTAAATCCTTATTTATACGGTGCGGGCTAATTCGAAGATAGACTCTTTCCCATGGGATAGTTTGGATAGCTACACATAAAAGGAACACCATACATATATGTACGATATAAAAACAGAATTCACCGAATAAAATGTGAAATAAGAGGCTTAATAAAGTACGAAATTTGAGAGTGGGGGCTTAATTGAAAGGGGGCTAACTGGACTACTCACGGTATTGATAATTTTTGAATGGCAATATGGAACGAAATTTATGACCCATGCAGCGCATAGTGTATCATGGCTTTTCAAGTGGATTTCATTTCCCAAAATAATTTGTTTCATACATCAAAAATTTGAGCACACATCTACCTTTTGTTTGAAAGCTAAATATAATTTACATCGTTTTGTGTAGTCACCAACATAGCTATTGTTCATCTATTTTCAGTGAGTTTACTTTATATTTTATTATTCTATTTTGTGCATGTTATTTTTTTGTCTTGAGAGTTCCATTCAGTTTCAAGTTCACTGGAGAGCCCTCTGAAAGGTCCCTGTCATCTTTAATGCTACAAGTTTACCTTTATTTCATTTTGCTAGACAACCAAAGTTATACAGTACCACTTGTATAAATTGACTTAACAAAATAGTGTGGACAAGGTTCTGGATAAGGAGAGGGGCACGATCAACCTAGTGTACTTTTCCACTGCTGACTCACCAAGCGCTTTTCCCGTTCTAGCTCTGAACAGTTTCCCAGTTTTAAAACATAAGCTATTCACTTTAAGCATGTTAAAACAATACAATCCTTGCCACAAGACATGAAATACACTATGTGTTTGCTTTGACAGATTTAATGGAAATGTCTGAGCCTCAAGCATCACATAACCCAGGCAACCCGATCTTCACTTGTCCTGCAAATGTTGGAAATTTCAATAGTTCAGATGAGAAAAGTAAAGGTCAGTTGGCATTCTCCCTTTGCATTACTTTGTGTTATTATAAATATAGACTTATTGTCTATACATTGAACCAAACAATGTGGTTACTGGGCTACTTGTTTTGCTTGAGACTTTTAAAGCATTTTAAACAACTTTAACTTGTTTGTGTCCTGAAATAAATTGGAAACAAATAAATATAGCAAATGTTTTTGTTGGCTTGACTAACTAAACGCTTTAATGTGCGTTCTTTTCTCCTTTCTCTCACTTTCCAGCTCTGGAGAAATCTAGAAGAGCAACCACCCGGAAAAATATATTCTTTTTCTAGTTAAAAAGTAAAAAATGATTCTTCTTTGCTTTTAACATATCAAAAACCCTTTAACGATACATGATATTGAATTGACTGACTCTCTAATTTGTAAAAACGTTATTGCTTTTCGTGTTTGACTATAATTAAAGTCTAATTTTCAACATTCTTTTTTTTTATCGTCAAGGTTATTCAAATGCAGTAAAAAGAATATTTTGATTTTTTTAGAATGCGTTGTTGTTGTTGTTACAAATTTATCAAAATTCGGGAAAGTTTCTTGAAAACATTTTGAAATTAAACAAGTTTAAACGCGACAGTAAATTCTTTACTATCTTTGAGGAAGATTCCTGGTAAACTGTTTTTTGTCAAAATCATCGCAAAGAAAAAAATGTACTAAATGCGTTATTACAGAATGGTTAAAGGAAAAAGTTTGCTACTGTTAGAGCTCATGCCATGCTACTGTTTTGCTACTGTTAGAGCTCATGCACGCTTCGTGTTGAACCAAACTACTCATTCTAGAACCAAATGTGCGCTCCGTATTTTAGTGGTAAGTTCACCAGCCGTGACATACCGATGCACGTGTTTATACAGAACGTAATGCGTACGTAAAACCATTACAGCAAGCAAACAAATGTTGTAGAAATGGATCGCAGAAATTTCTAGAGAACAGATGAGCCTTCTTTTTCGGAAAAAACCCAACCATCATCCAAAATTACAACTACCCTTTTCAGATATATATATACCCTTTTCAGATATGTTTGATGGGTACGATGAGAAAGAGCCACATCCTATGTACATGACAAGTGGTAAGGACTATGGGTGAGTAGAATTAAAATTATATGTACCAGGTTCCCAAAAAAGGCTGCTGATTTGATTGAGTCTAACGATGAAAATATTACATACAGTGCTACAAAATGTTTTTGCTGTTACTTGTTGATTGCTAACTCAATCAAAAATACCTTGTTTGAAATTTTTGGTGCAGAGCTTTTGTCTTGAGATATTAATTTTCGAAGTTGAAATTGTGGGTCACCCTCAAACCAGAGCTTTTGCAGAATAGCCTAAAGGAAAGTAATTGATTTGGGGGAATTCTGATGTTCGTTTG